>JAAQRG010330972.1:7500-18357 GCA_011634625.1 Babylonia areolata | reverse complement strand
CGCGCGCGCGCTTCTGTGTGTGTGTGTGTGTGTGTGTGTGTGTGTGTGTGTGTGTGTGTGTGTGTGTGTGATATTTTGAAGTCTTGGATTGCCTCTTCATTTCACCCTCATCTTTCTGCATTTTTCCGCTCTGCTTTCTGCAAACCATCTTCAATTCCCACACCAGGGATCTTATTTATTTCCCCTAGTGTTTGTTACTGGGCGTGCTTATGTTAGTTAAACTCCCATTTCGGCCTAAGATCCAATTGCTGTTTTTGTCTGATTGTGTGTGTGTGTGCGTGTGTGCGTGTGTGTGTGTGTGTGTGTGTGTGTGTGTGTGCGTGTGCGTGTGTGTGTGAGTGTGTGTGTGTGTGTGTGGAGGGTGAGGGGTGGTGGTGAAAAGAAGAGACAAAGTGTGAGCCGGCAGGAAGGTGGAGGTGAGTGTGGGGGTGAAATGAATATAGGGCAGAGAGTGAGCAGGAAGGGGGCACCATTCACACCATCACGACAGTCTGTCAGCACAATGATGACCAGGGCCCAGGCAGCATTTCCTACAGCTCACAACTCATTGCACCTTGATCACCGGCAAAAATAGCACGCCAAATCTGCTGTCCTCTCTTTCTCTGTCTCTCTGCCTTTCTGTCTGTCTGTCTCTCTGTCTGTCTGTCTGTTTGTGTGTGTGTGTGTGTGTGTGTGTGTGTGTGTGTGTGTGTGTGTGTGTGTGTGTGTGGTGTTCACATCTCTCTCCAGGAAGTGTCACACGTGTGCTGCGATGAATCTCTTCGTTGTCAGTAGTATAGAGTGTCCACTGCCCTTTAGCAGCAATTTTGGTTCACAAATTGTGAAGGAAGATGGGCATTTTGACAGGACTGTTCCAACATATTTGCGCATGATCTAGGAGATATGTTCGTGTTAAAAATGATGTACGATCAATGAAGTATTGTGAAAATTAATGTGAATGCTCATCCTGCTCAAAGTCCACATCAGCCGACTGTAATATGTACTACCATGTTGTGTTGGTCAGAACAAGGGGACAAAGGGGGAAGGCGAATGAAATCAGACTAGTGTGGCCTCTCACATGCATGAGAACATTGTTTGTTGCTTCAGTGCTTCTGCTGGTGTTCATGATGACGGAAAACGCAATACTTTCAAGCGGATATGCACTTTATCCAGCCACCCCACACAGCTGCAACATGTTGTTCACACTGAATACCTCCACTTCTCGTGTCCATCGCCATGTGATCAGTGGCAGAACAGAAAAGAATAGAAAATAATATTTTATTGCCATAAAACCTTAAGGTTTATAAGACATAAATAAAATGTAAACATGAATGTTGGTGTTTTGAGGGGTTTTTTATCTCAAGGCCTGACTAAGCGCGTTGGGTTACGCTGCTGGTCAGGCATCTGCTTAGCAGGTGTTGTGTAGCGTATGTGGATTTGACCGAACGCAGTGACGCCTCCTTGAGCTACTGATACTGATACTGATATGGAAAGAACCATTCGTGAACAATTTTCGCCAGCTTTGGCCGTAATTGGTTAGTAAGATCAGCTCGCTAGGCTTCGCATTTGACGACATATATCGTTTAAGCATCTGTTTCTGTAAATATTGTATTTTATACAGTTGTCTTAAACATTATTCTCGTCATCTAAACCCTTACAGGTAGCACACAGTCTTTGCTCTTTCGGTGTATTTTCATGCCTTCCCTGTTCGATCTGTACGTCATGGGCGCTGATTCGTAACTTATTCATTGTTTGTCTGTGTTTTATATTTGCTGTATTTTTCTATATGAATCATTTTGATAATTTGTCACAGTGTTCTTGTAAAATTCTAGTCTAGATGAACTGTTTTGTTTCTGTTTCCAAAATTTTACATATTCACTTTCCTGCTTCTTGGATATAACATAATTATATCTTTAACATTAAAAGTTAACTGATTTTTCCAAACATGGTCTATTCTAGTGCTAGTATATTTCTTTTAATGAAAAGTAGCCACTGAACATTTCTGTTTGTTTGACGATATATGCATTTGTAAGTTGTGTATACAAGTGAATTTTTAGGAAGCTCTAATATATGTATCTAATAGCCAATAACGTGACATATTATTTTTAGGTTGATATAGAATCTTCCCATTCTACAGTTCTGTCACACAGTGAAACTCAAACGCAAAACGTGTTCCGTGGTCATAATTTACACAGACCTGGGGAATGTGCTGCTGTTTTTTCTATAAACAGCTGCACTTTGTATCGTTTGGTTTCTCGTCTTGCGGTGACCGACACGCCAAGCCATACAATTGATAAAACAAGACAACGGGCGCAACAGCCGAGTGATTAAAGCGTTGGACGTTCAATCTAAGGGTCCTGGGTTCGAATCTCAGTAACGGCGTCTGGTGGGTAAAGGGTGGAGATTTTTCCGATCTTCCAGGTCAACATATGTGCAGACCTGCTTGTGCCTGAACCCCTTCGTATACGCAAGCAGAAGATCACATACGCACATTAAAAATCCTGTAATCCATGTCAGCGTTCGGTGGGTTATGGAAAGAACATAGCCAGCATGTACACACCCGAAAAACGGAGTATGGCTGCCTGCATGGCGGAGTAAAAACGCTCATACGCGTAAAAGCCCATTCGTGTATATACGAGTGAACGTGCGCCCACGAACGAAGAAGATACAACAAGACGAGCACTCATCCCACACCTACATTCCCCACGACGACATTAACGACAGAATGGCACACTCCAGGTATGCTCTAATCCCAAGTCCTTAATCCTAGTGTCACATGCACGGCAAAATTGTTTTCCATGACTGGATACCATTCTCATCATGACACATGTATGACAAGAATATTTGCACACGCACGGATACACACGAGCACACATTCATGCATACAACAATACACTTAATCCCCGGCCGTGCAATATTTTGTTGTGCGGAAACATCGGACAGGAGAAGCAGTTTATAGTGTATATATTTAATTAGATAAGTTCGCATGCATACACCCTCTCTCGCCATGTGATTGGTTGTGTCTCCGGTTGTCTGTGCATGTGTGTATGTGTGCAAATTAAGGTGTGTGTGTGTGTGTGTGTGTGTGTGTGTGTGTGTGTGTGTGTGTGTGTGTGTGTGTGTGTGTGTGTGTGCGTGTGTGTGTGAGAGAGAGCGTGTGTGTCTGTGTTTTGAGATAGTGAGTGCACACTTATCTGCGTATGTATTTGTTTTCTTCGTGGTTTTTTTTCATACTACGGAAGACTAGTATATGCTGACAAACAGCAGCTGATGAATGTGTGCAACTTAAGGTGTGTGTGTGTGTGTGTGTGTGTGCGTGTGTGTGTGTATGTGTGTGTGTGTGTGTGTGTGTGTGTGTGTGTGTGTGTGAGAGAGAGAGAGAGAGAGAGAGAGAGAGTGTTTTGAGATAGTGAGTGCACACTTATTTGCGTATGTATTTGTTTTCTTCGTGTTTTTTTCCCCTCCCACCAGCCCACCCCACCCAACCCTACCCCACCCCAGCCACCAAAGTAAAAGGAAGACTGCAGCTGAATCCTCCCAGGTATTGTTTGCTGGAAACAAAGCTGTCATGTAGTCCATAGAAAGCCAGGCAAGCGTATTGATTTAACCCCTTCTGTACTAATATTTCATCGCCTGTCGGGCTCCATAATGACAATATAACTTCCATTCATGTGGTCCACATGGTGGCAGAGTGATTTCATTTCCGTCAGCTGCTGTCTTCGACTCCCCCTTCCTCACCCCCTTCCCGCACCCCCCCCCCAACCCCCACCCCCACCCCCACCCCCACCCCCGCACCCCCGCACCCCCACACTCCCCTTCCAACTTTTGGAGGCCTGAGTGTTGGAAGGGGGGGAGAGGAAGTTCTGATCAATGTCCCGTCACACATACTGGTGATTGTGTAGACATTTTGTTAAAGTATTGATTTTCACAATTGAATGCTATCATTTAAAAGGTAGGAGAGGAGGGGAGAGTTGAATGCCTATTTAAGAGGAACAGGGTAGATAGAGGGTTGAATTAAAAGTGAATATTTGAAGTAAACAGAAATACAACTAATAAAAATTTGTTAATATATTTCGTAAAAGAGAAGTCGTTATATCAACAATAGAAACAAGTGATAATCAAGTAAATCATCGACGTTCCCAGTGCTTATGTAAGTACTCTCTCCTAAGTACGTTAAATCAGAACAGGCACTACTGAACACCACCGAAGTGACTCAGCAAAAATGTAGAGTCTCCTCTGGTGTGTGGCCTCCTGGCGGCCTAACATCGATGGTTACCTGTGGACTGCCAGCGCTGGACAGTGACAGACGAAGCTGGGCGTGGCTGTGTATGGGGGACTCGGAATGAGCTGTGTGGGAGTAATGCCACTGAGATGGTGGTGATGATAGGCCGAAAATAAAAAAAAAAAGCAAGCAAACAACCCCTCAACTTATTGCAAAGGAAATATTGTCATAATATCAGGCATATTCGTTTCAACAGTGTGACTGTCAAGTCCATAACGTTTGACTGAATTGATGAAGACTTCCCTGCACTGGGAACGTCGATGATTTACTTGATTATCACTTGTTTCTTTTGAGTGAGCGTCTTCCCCAGAGTGGAGACCGCCACCACGTCCCTTCAACGACAGTCCTTCATAAATCTGCCGACACTGAAGACCTTGACAAGACTCACCCTAAGCGCAGAAGTTGGAGGATGGGGGTGGGTGGTATCGAAACTGGGGTGATCATAAGAGCAGGGTATGAAAGGCCGTAGAATTTGGGACTTGTTTTGTGATGGAGAAGGAGGAGGAGACGATAATGATGATGATAATGACATTGCTGGTATGGGGGTATGAGACTACGTGACTAGGCTGTACTCTACGCTTCCTGTCATAATAATATCCCGGCGTGAACTAGACCGAGAGATACAGACACTTGCATTGTCGATCAGGAAATTAAAGCAACACACCCAAAGACGCATCCGTGAAGTGGATGATACACGACTGTGTTGTACCAGTCTACCCATTTAAGCCCGTGGCAAACTCCATTATGAGTATGAACCGGCCGCAGGCCGAAAAAAAACACTTCCGCTTGGAATCGAACCCGCGTCCTCCAAGCCGTCAGTCCACGACGCTAACCACTTCGCCACGGCTGCTGGTCTCGTCCATAATGAGCCAGATAAGAGTTTGAAAATTCAATCAAAATTAAACTTGAATTCAGTCAAAAGAGGTCTGCGAATCGGACGAGAGTCTGAGAGAATCCACTGACGAGGTTTCAGAGTTGATTGGAAGCACTTATAAAAGTCTGTTTCTGATATGTTGTTTATTTCCTTGCAAGACAATGGACAATATATTTATATACAACCTGTAAAATTCTTCGCTCCCCTTTCTACTGCTCTGTCTGCATGATCGTTATAAAGAAAGCCAGTATGGGATGGTATCCAGCATAAATCAGCAGGAGTGAAAAATGCTTAATTTCAAACAACAGATATTCCCTCTGATGATTCACAAAAGGACGCAAACATGTCATGTGGTTCATGCATGCTCCCAATACAAAGGTATGCCATCAAGCGTTTGTTTTTTTGTTTTGTGTGTGTGTGTGTGTGTGTGTGTGTGTGTGTGTGTGTGTGTGTGCGTGCGTGCGTGTGTGTGTGTGTGTGTGTGTGTGTGTGTGTGTGTGTGTGAACATAGTAGCAGCTACTTTAAAAGAAATGTCCTCAAATGAACTTGGACTGGAACAAAGTAAATTTCTTTGGTTACAATACACTTGTTGTTCAAGAACAAAATAAATCATTAGACTTCATCCTACTCTCCCGTTTATCTGACTGCAAAGGAAATGTTTCTTTTGTCGCATGGTGAAGTTATGGACAACTCTCCTATCTTTGGAAGAAACTGCATCACAAACGGTGTTTAAAATTTGTGGAAATAATCGAAGACACAACCAACCCCAACCCCCCAACACCCCCCCCCCCCACACACACACACACACACACACACTCACACACACACACACACTCACACACACACATAAACACACACACACTCTCACACACACACACACACACACACACACACACACACACACACACACACACACACACACACACACACACCTTCTTGGACCAAAGCGGACACTACCCGTTGATGGTACATGCACATGCCGTGTCCGTGAAGGGGCAGACGACCAGCAGAAGACATGGCGACGACAGGTTGGTGAAGACACGCAGACGGATCGGTCGCGTTCTTGTTGTAGCACAAATATATGTGCTGTAGCGTGTATGGATCAGTACGAACGATTTGACGCTTCCTTGAAACTGAAATTGATACAGATATCAGGTAAGTGAAGAAAGGCAGACCATGTAATACACTGACCAGTGTCCACCAAACATCTGATAGGCACAGTACAAAAGCTGATCACCAATACAGTGCGTTGACCAGTGTCCACCAAAGATCTAACAGGCACAGTACAAAGGCAGACCATATAATGCGTTGACGAGTGTCCGCCAAACGTCTCATGTCCACAATACAAAGGATGACCACCAATACAATGCATTGACCCATTGACCAATGTCTGTCAAACATCTGATGTCCACAGTACAAAGGCTGACCACCAATACAATGCATTGACCAAGGTCCACCAAACATCTGATGTCCACAATACAAAGGCTGACCAACAATGCAATGCGTTGACCAGTGTCCGCCAAACAAGAGGAATAGTCAGCGTCGAATGTTTTCTCTGCCCTGCTTTGAAGCAGACCGGGACGTGAGTATGTTCAGCAAAGGCCGAAGTCTGCCACACACACATGCTCAAAAGTAGACTTCTATTATTTAACAAATGTATGTGTATGCACAGTATATGGTGAATGGAGCGGCCCCACAGAAAATAATACAGAATCATATCCTAAATGAAAAAAACAAACAAACAAAAAACAAAAAACATACGCACAGTCTTTTCCACGGCCCCGAAACAATCTATGTGAATCTAGTTTAACATATTTTGGGGGAGTGATAGGGAATAGCTTACCTTCCCCCTTAGAATCATGTCGTTTGAAGCAAACATTTAAAAAAAAAAAAAAAAAAAAAGCTCCAAAGAAATATCGATGGAACAAATGTGATCCCTTCATGTTTTGATATGATTATCCTTGTGTATCTGACATGCCTGTCTATCTATCTGCCTGTTACTGTCTGTCCTAGACTTCCTGTTTCTCTCCTCCTCCCTCTCTCATCATTGACCTTTATCTGTCTGTTTCTCTCTCTCTGTCGCTCCCTCGCTCTCTCTCTCTCTATCTATCTATCTCCTGAATGATGCTGATAATGACGTAAGGATGTTACATTTGTGTCAGCATCACGCATATGCTTATTTGCTATTTGACCGTGTGTTGTTTTCCACATAGAAATTCTATTGTGTTGCTTGTAATTGTTGATTTCCATGTTTTGCTTCCTGCCGCCCCCCCCCTCCCAACCCCCCAACCCCACCCCCCCTCCCTCCCTTTTTTTCGCATTTTCCATTACTATTGTTTTCTGAGGGCAGGAAGTATAACTCTGTGTAAGTTTATTCTTCAACCCTCAGTAAAGATCATTTGACTTGACTTCACACACACACACACACACACACACACACACACACACGCACGCACACACGCACGCACACACACACACACACACACACACACACACACACACACACATGCGAGGGCGTTTTCATATTGAACATAAACAAAATGTTGTCTGGAGCAGAGAGGGGTGGGGGGTATGGGGGGTGAGGCGGTGGGGAGGGGGACCTGCTGTAATAAGAAAGGGGCGAATGAAAGAGTTAGCCCTCCTAACGACAGCTGGCTGACTTACGGTGATCGGCCGATGTGATAACCAGGCGTCCTCCGTTTTATGACGTCATTTCCACGCTGCACACCCCGTGCCGTCAGAAGACGTCGTGTTGATGATGGACATCGTTATGACAGGCCTAAAGAAATAGAGAGAGGGGGGAGGAGGGAAGAGCAAGGAATTTGTGTGTATGTATGTATAGATAGGTAGATAGATAGTGTGTGAGAGAGAGAGAGAGAGAGAGAGAGAGAGAGAGAGAGAGAGAGTAATGCCTGGCAAGGAAACAGCAATACCTGGCAGCTGCTGGCACCACGCCACGATGAAGAATGCCAGCATTAGCTGAGTGAAGCCAACATTAGCTGAGTGAAGCCAGTATTAGCTGAGTGAAGCCAGCAACAGCTGAGTGAAGCCAGTATTAGCTGAGTGAAGCTGGCGTCGACTTGGTGAAGCCAGCATTGGCTGAGTGGAACCAGCATTAGTTGTGTGAAGCCAGCTATAAGACAGTGAAGCCAACATTAGTTGAGTGAAGCTGGCATCGACGTAGTGGAGCCAGCATTAGTTGAGTGAAGCTGGCATCAGCTGAGTGTAGCTGAGTGAAGCCAGCTTTGACGATTGATGATGATGAATGAATGAATGAATGAATGATATGGATACTTACATAGTCGCTATCCTAGGTCAAAGACCAAGCTCTAAGCGATTTACAAGAATGGGGTCATACAACAGGCTGCCTACCTGGGCACTCACCATTCGTTTCCTGTGTCCTTTAGTCAGATTTAAGTGACGCACGCATACAGACTCCGACATGTAACGTTTTACGTGTATGACGGTTTCGTTTATTCACCCCGCCATGTAGGCAGCCATAGTCTGTTTTCGGGGGTGAGCATGCTGCGTGCGTATACACACGAAGGGGGATCAGGCACTAGCAGGCCTCCACACATGTTAACCTGGAAGGTCGGAAAATTCTCAACCCTTTACCCACCAGGCGCCGTTACCAAGATTCGAACCAGGGACCCTCAGATTGGAAGTCCAACGCTTGCATCAGCTGAGTGAAGCTGGCATCGACTCAGTGAAGCCAGCAAAAGCTGAGTGAGTGAAGCCAGCACAGCAGGGACTGACCACAGCCGTCAAACTGACAGACACTGAACTGACAACAGGAGAGAGAGAGAAAAAAAAGAAATCCCCCGAAAAGGGGTCTTTTTTTGTTTTTGATTAAGTCTCTTCTCCCCCACCCCGCCCTACCTCACCCCCTCCGCCCCCTCCCTCTTCTGGCGTGGTGTCACGAGACAGACTGACGACTCTGACAAGAAGCGGTCCATTTGGACAGAGAAAGGACAGAGAGGTGGAAGAGGGGGGGGGGGGCAGAGGTGGGTGGTTGAAGGTGGATGGGATGATGCCACAATGACATTTGCATAGAAAGCAGAGAGAGAGGTTGTAGTAGCGAGGGCTCTTCCATGAAGTAGGCATGTGTTCCGCCGAGGACCGCCAGCTCTGATGCCAATCTGATGTCTTCACTGCCAGACACCTACAACCGCCAGTATTGAGTCTTATGTCTCATTTGTGTCTGCTGCCTATGTCGCGAGGTTATGCTGAATATTCTGTCTGATGAATCGTTTGTTATCTGCTGAGAAGGAAAGACGTGGCAGAATGGTTAAGACGCTTTTTTTTCTGCCTGGACAGTGTCCTGTACTTGAGGGTCTGGGTTCGATTCCCAATCTCGCCCTTTCTCCCCAGTTTGACTGGAAAATCAAACTGAGCGTCTAGTCATTTGAATGAGACGTTAAACCATGGTCGCGTGTGAAGCAAGTACTTGGCGTCCTGAATAAGAACCATTGGCACCTTGGCGAATTCTGTGAAGAAATCCACATTGTTAGGTATACATAAATGTCTCTATCTATCTAGATATCTATCTATCTATCTCTCCCTCTCTCTCTCTCTATCTCTCTCTCTCTCTGTATAGACAGATAGCTAGATACATAGATGCACAGATAGATACATGCGATTAAGGCCTGACTAGCGCCTTAGGTTAGGTTAGGTTATGCTGCTGTCAGGCATCTGCCGTGCAGATGTGGTGTAGCATGTATGGATTTGCCCGAGCGCAGTACCCGCCTCCTTGAGGAACGGAAACTAAAACTTGCGTCTGGTGCCTGCGTCGACGTTATGCTGAATATTCTGTCTGATGACTCGTTTGTATCTCTCAGCCTGAACGCCTGGCCTGCTGCGTAATTCAGTCTGAGGAGTCCTAAGTGTATTTGTGGCTGACCAGTATTCAGTCTGATGAGTCGTTTCCAGCTCTCACTCGGGCGCCATCAGTCTCACGCTACACCACTTCACCCGCATTCGTTCTTTGTCAAGTGGGTGACTTCCTTTATATCGGTTGAACATAGTGAAGAGAGGCGCCTTTGTATGTATGTATGTATGTCATATTTTCGTGATGTAAGTTACTGAGATATTTATCCGCACTTGTCTTCCGTCATCATCGTGTTTAATGCATATACATATAAACATACATACATACATACATATATATATATATATATATATATATATATATATATATATATATATACCTGTGTGTGTGTTTACATACAGACAGATACATAGATAGATAGCTAGATATACGCAGAGAGAGAGAGAGTTAAGACTCAGGACTCAGGACTCAGGACTCAAGATTCAAGACGAGACTTTCTAGACTCAGATGATTTATCATTCAGACATACTTTTCCTTTTTCCTACAATGGAGCTCCTGCAAAGGTAATTTCTGACATTATTTTGGTTGTGTCGATATAATAATACAATACTCCGTGATGTGGCGGCTATCCAATCACACGCGCACTCTTTCTCTCTCTCTCTCTCTCCCTTTCTCTCTCTCTCTCTCTCTCTCTCACACACACACACACACACACACACAAGGGACAGACAGACAGACAGACTGACTGACTGACATACAGACAGATAGACAGAGAGGGAGAGAGACAAGAGACAGAGACACAGAGAGAGACACTCAGACTCGAATGTTTCATTCACGGTGAAAGGATAAGCTAAAAGCTTCTTTTCACAATGTCCCCATAAAAAAAGCATTGA
>JAAQRG010330972.1:0-2500 GCA_011634625.1 Babylonia areolata | reverse complement strand
AAAAAAACAATAAACAATATACATTTCAATAAACTGGAACATACCCCAATATACAATCTTGGGCACATATGGCCAGAAGGAAAGAACACACACACACACACACACACACACACACACACACACACGCACGCACACACACACACACACACACACACACACACACACACACACACACACACACACACACACACACACTCACACACGCTCAAACCCAACGCGGGCACGCATGAATACACGCATATACAAACGCGCGCGAGTGTAACAGAGAGGGAGAGAGAGAGATGGACGGACAGACAGACAAAGAGACACAGATACACGGACACGCATACAGACAGACAAACAGGCAGACAAGGAAGAAGAGATAGGAGGAGGGAAGGGGGGTGGGGGGGACAGAGAAGGAACAAAAATATGGACAAAATCTGTGGAACGAACAAACAGAGCATACCCTCAGATTGAATGTTCTGCCCATGAACACACACACACACACACACACACACACACACACACACACACACACACACACACACACACACACACACACACACACACACACACAGTGGTGGGTGGGAGGATGCTGGGCGAAAGAAGTACGAAACACAAACAGAACATCTCTTTGGATTGATTTTTTTACTCGTCTCCTGAAATGGAGGGAAGGATAAGCGTGAAAAAGAATAAAACTCGAAAATAGAGGAACGGTTCCTTGATTACATCCTTTTTTGCGTTTCGTACATCATTAAAGTTAATTATATGGATTACACTGGATGTACACAGTCCACGGAAAGCTCTATGTGGAGAGAGAACATTGAAATAAAATCAAAGAAACGCAAAGAAAATCCCAAACAATACCAAACATTAATAAAAGACCAAACGTTTACCGCAACGTGCTTCTTGAACAAATATTGATATGAATTTAGCTCTCTCGTGAACATGGAACAAAAGTAAAGATTTGGATTGACTGATGGGAGCTTGATTAAAACTATATAAGAGAAGTGGGGAGAGGGGGAAGGGGGTTGAAATTACCTACAAGGAATAGGGAATGGTGAGATGTTAACACATGGAATAGGAAGTGGATAGGTGTTGACACAGGGAATAGGGAGTGGTGAGGTGTTGACACAGGGAATGGAAAGTTGTGGGGTGTCGATACATGAAACAGGGAGTGGTGAGGTGTTGACACAGGGAATGGAAAGTTGTGGGGTGTCGATACATGGAACAGGGTGTGGTGAGATGTTGACACGAGGAATGGAAAGTTGTGGGGTGTGGACACAGGGAACAGGGAGTGGAGAGGTGTTGACACCGGGAATAGGGAGTAGTGAGGTGTTGACACAGGGCACAGGGAGGGGTGAGGTGTTGACACAGGGAACAGGGAGTAGTGAGGTGTTGACACAGGGAATAGGGAGTGGTGAGGTGTTGACACAGGGAACAGGGAGGGGTGAGGTGTTGACACAGGGAATAGGGAGTAGTGAGGTGTTGACACAGGGAATAGGGAGTGGTGAGGTGTTGACACAGGGAACAGGGAGGGGTGAGGTGTTGACACAGGGAATAGGGAGTGGTGAGGTGTTGACACAGGGAACAGGGATTGGTGAGGTGTTGACACAGGGAATAGGGAGTGGTGAGGTGTTGACACAGGGAATAGGGAGTGGTGAGGTGTTGACACAGGGAACAGGGAGGGGTGAGGTGTTGACACAGGGAATAGGGAGTGGTGAGGTGTTGACACAGGGAACAGGGAGGGGTGAGGTGTTGACACAGGGAATAGGGAGTAGTGAGGTGTTGACACAGGGAACAGGGAGGGGTGAGGTGTTGACCCAGGGAACAAGGAGGGGTGAGGTGTTGACCCAGGGAACAGGGAGGGGTGAGGTGTTGACACAGGGAATAGGGAGTGGTGAGGTGTTGACACAGGGAATGGAAAGTTGTGAGGTGTTGACACAGGGAACAGGGAGGGGGGAGGTGTTGACACAGGGAACAGGGAGGGGTGAGGTGTTGACACAGGGAATAGGGAGTAGTGAGGTGTTGACACAGGGAACAGGGAGGGGTGAGGTGTTGACCCAGGGAACAAGGAGGGGTGAGGTGTTGACCCAGGGAACAGGGAGGGGTGAGGTGTTGACACAGGGAATAGGGAGTGGTGAGGTGTTGACACAGGGAATGGAAAGTTGTGAGGTGTTGACACAGGGAACAGGGAGGGGGGAGGTGTTGACACAGGGAACAGGGAGGGGTGAGGTGTTGACACAGGGAATAGGGAGTAGTGAGGTGTTGACACAGGGAACAGGGAGGGGTGAGGTGTTGACCCAGGGAACAAGGAGGGGTGAGGTGTTGACCCAGGGAACAGGGAGGGGTGAGGTGTTGACACAGGGAATAGGGAGTGGTGAGGTGTTGACACAGGGAATGGAAAGTTGTGAGGTGTTGACACAGGGAACAGGGAGGGGGGAGGTGTTGACACAGGGAACAGGGAGGGGTGAGGTGTTGACACAGGGAATAGGGAGTAGTGAGGTGTTGACACAGGGAA
>JAAQRG010330958.1:0-18486 GCA_011634625.1 Babylonia areolata | reverse complement strand
ATTGGTGATGAGAATTTCATAGCTTTCAAGTTTGTTTTCTCCTTCCCAACAGCCTGTAACTCTTCCTCCTTCATCCCCCTCGCCCACCCCACCCCCCAACCCCCATTCATCTCACCCCCTCCCACCCCCTCACCTAACTAGTTAATTACACCTTATTTTCAGGACCGCCAGAGTCGTAATTAACAGTCGTTCAACGATCAGTTATACCAGTTTCGATTCCCCAAAAGCGCATTCCGAGTAGCAGTCGGAACACCCATTCGTATTCCTGGACACGGAAACCACTAGATTATAAATAGGAAATGTCGTAACAGATTTATTGAATGAAAATCTGGTGTCCCCCCCCCCCCCTCCTAGTGGTTCTTCTCCAACATATGTTGTCTGGCTTAGCGTGTTTTGTTGGTTTTTTTTTTTCATATATATATATATATATATATATATATATATATATATATATATATATATATATATATATATTTTTTTTTTATTATTATTATCATTATTATTATCATATTTCATACTTATATTAGAAAATATGTTGGGGAAAAAAAGTTACCTGGCATATCCGTAAAAAAAAATAAAAAAAAGGAGAGAAAAAAAAAGAAAACAAGAGAAGATGAAAGATTTCGGTCAGGACGTTCCCGTGTGTCGTGTGTGTGTGTGTGTGTGTGTGTGTGTGTGTGTGTGTGTGTGTGTGTGTGTGTGTGTGTGTGCGTGCCAGTGCGTGTGTTTGTGTTATGCATTTTCTGCGTGTGTTCCCTCTGCTTCTTTGCACACTACTAGTTACACAGTTTTTATGTGTAGTGATTAACAAAGGAATGAAAAAAATAGGAAGCAAAAAAGAAGAAGAAGAAGCAGAAGAAAAGGTATAATGTTCACAGTTAATAGATGATACCATTGATGATGAACATTAGATGATACCATTATCAAGCAACCAACAACCATCTACCTGAAGATCTAGTCATCAGCCGCATCCACGTGTAATATGCAGCTTCTGTTCAAACGTGTGTGTGTGTGTGTGTGTGTGTGTGTGTGTGTGTGTGTGTGTGTGCAGTGCGTGCATGTGTGAGTATGCACAAGTTTTTATATTGATATACATTTGTATGTGTCCTAATTTCTAATATATCTGTGTGTGTGTGTGTGTGTATCGTTTTCGATTTATGTTCGTATCTTGTTATCTTCCCAATATTCCTTGTGACCCCGGTACAGTTGGTAATAAAGACATATTCTATTCTATTCTATTCCATCATTCCCTCTTCTCATTCTCTGCACACTATCCTCTGAAGATAACGTATATATTTTTTATACAGTGATTGCGAAAGAAAAAGAGTATACGGCTGTAGGTTATACATAATTATGATCTTGCAGGGTCACTGAGTATTCTCTCTTTCATCCCCCAAAAGCCATGCTCAAACACAAAGTCACATTTTCGTATCGCTGCCACGGTGGAGATGTGTGTGTGTGTGTGTGTGTGTGTGTGTGTGTGTGTGTGTGTGTGTGTGTGTGTGTGTGTGAAAGGGGGGGTGGGGTTGCGTGCATATGTATAATTATGTGTTTGTGTGCGTGTGTGTGCGTGCGTGCGTGCGTGTGTGTGCGAGTGAGTGTGTGTGTGTGTGTGTGTGTGTGTGTGTGTGAACGTAAATTATCATGATATAGTGGATCGTATATCAAAAGAAAAGAAAAAAACAAACAAAAAAACAAAAAACAACAAAATCTGATCGAGTCCGGCCGCGAAGACCGTGACTGACAGCCGGGTGAATGGGAGAATGACTGACGGGGCTGACCATTAATTCTTCTTTCCGACACTGGCAAGCTGTTGCTTGTTGAAGGTGCGTGACCAGTTTTGGGGATTTTTTTTTATTTTTAAAATTTTTTTTTAAAGGTTTCCTCTCCTTTCTTTTTGCTTCTTTCTAAATAAATCGGTTGGAACGGGCTGGCAAAACCATGCACACTGTTCTCTCTTATTCTTGCTGGCAGTGACTGAGCTCCCTGGCCGCTAACGAACATAACCCATCTGACGCGCTTCAGTGTAGTTCGATACAGGCCTTGATTGTATGCACATACATTTGTGTACCTATCAGAGTGGATTTATTCTGCAGAATTTTACCACACGTTATGTATTTAGTGTGCACCTATCAGAATAGAATAGCCGCGGATTTCTTCCTACAGTACAGAATTTTGTCAGAGGACAATACTTGATAAATTGTGACGGGTTCTTATTTTCAATGAAACAAGTGTGTGTGCTTTACACAGGACCTCGGGTTTATCGTCTCATCCGTCAGACGGAATGACTGGACGCTCAGTTTGATTTTCCAGTCAAACTGCTTGGGGGAGAAAGGATTGACGATACTGGGATTCGAACTCAGACCCTCACAGCCAGACACTGTGCTGGACAGATAAGTGTCTTAGTTAAACATTCTGCCACCTTCATGCAGCATGAGCAATCAAATAATATGTCTTTTTCAACTGAGCACGTAGAATACGTTTAAGTGCATTCAAATAACTATTTAAAAACAGCAGCAGCAGCAGCAGCAACAACAACAACAAAATAACCAACTAACAAAAGAAAAGTAGAATGCGTATAACCGCACTGAAATTATCACTTAACAACAACAACAACAACAACAATGCATATTTTGAGTTGTTACCAAGATTACACAGACGCAAGAAAAGCATTACTTAAAAAAACAACAACAACACATCTTTTGTTTGTTTGTTTGTTTGTTTTTTGTTAGTACCAAGCCACATGGACACAAGAAAAATAGAGGCAGATACACACACACACACACACACACACACACACACACACACACACACACACACAGACACGACCGATGGCGCCCACCATTGATTTAAGCAGGATGTCACACACACACACACACACACACACACACACACACACACACACACACACACACACACACACACACACAGAACCCAGTGCAACGTCCACCAGCCGTGCACACATCAGTCACAGCTGCATGGTACAGTATGCATAGGAGGGGGACATCAATAGCACATCCACAGCCTGGGAACAGAAATAGATATTTATTTCTGGAGCCATATTCGTACAGATGGTGTTATGAGCCATGGATCTCCAACGTAAAATACGAAACACACACGCACGGCACGCACGCATGCACACACACACACACACACACACACACACACACACACAACCACACAACGTTAACTCACTCAGTACGGCCAGTCCCCTCTTCTCCTCTACACAGACCCCTCGGATGTCCAGTGAGTGTCTGAATGACCCAACCCTTAGCTTCCGTCGTCAGAATTGTGGTATTCTTTGTCAACATTCACCTCTCCAGTATAAGAGCTTTCCGCCCGCAATATTTTGATGATGGTAATTGGGGTGAAACGCTGTTAACGGCGCCTCTTTCGCCGTTCGTATGGAGAGTTAAAAAGTACAACGTTAAAAGAATTAAAATAAAGGGTGAAGAAATCTGATGAAAAAACAACAACAAAACAAACAAAAAACAAAAAAACGAAGCTCAGTTTATTAAAGAGAAAATCAAGAACAGGAATAAGACTCGAGTTAGAAGGAAAAGAAGCAGAAGGAATAATAATAATAATAATAATAATAATAATAATAATAATAATGGTACTTATATAGCGCTTAATCTTGTGCATAGACAAATCTAAGCGCTTTCGCACCAGTCATTCTCACGCACGCATAACTCTAAAACTGAAGAAACTAAAGACAAGGAAGAGGCAGGGAAGGGAGGCTATTTTGGGAAGAGGTGGGTTTTAAGGCCAGACTTGAAAGAGCTGAGTGTGGAGACTTGACGAAGCGAAAGAGGAAGTTCATTCCAACTGCAAGGTCCAGAGACAGAGAAAGAACGGCAGAGAGAGAAGGAGGCGAAGAAGAAGAAGAACGACAATAGATTAATAAGTAGACGGATGGGGAGAAGGAAGGAAGGAACAGTATAGGGGCAGGAGGAGAAGGAGGAGGAGGAAGAAGAAGAAAACGATGGGTGAGAAAGAAGAAGACAAAGAAGAGGATGAAAAGAAGATGGAGGAGGAGGAGGAAGAAGAAGAAGAATAACAACAACAACAACAAAAAGGAGTAGAAGTGAGGAGGAAGAAGGAGGAGGAGGAGTCGGAGAAGAAGGGGGAGGAGGAGTAGGAGAAGGAGGAGTAGGAGAAGAAGGGGGAGGAGGAGTAGGAGAAGAAGGGGGAGGAGGAGTAGGAGAAGGAGGAGAAGAAGGGGGAGGAGGAGTAGGAGAAGGAGGAGTAGGAGAAAAAGGGGGAGGAGGAGTAGGAGAAGAAGGGGGAGAAGTAGGAGAAGGAGTAGGAGAAGTAGGAAAAGAAGGGGGAGGAGGAGGAGAAGAAGAAGTAGGAGAAGGAGGGGGAGGATTAGGAGAAGAAGGAGGAGGCGAGTAGGAGAAGGAGGAGAAGAAAAGAAGAAGGGGAAGGAGGAGGAAGCGGAGAAGAGAAGGGGATGGAGGAAGATCGAGGACTGAAGAGGAGGATTGAGGAAGAAGAAGAAGGAGAAGGAGGAGGAGGAGGAGGAGGAGAAGGACGGGGCAGGAGGACTGAGGAAGAGGAGGAGCGGGAAGAAGAGGGAGGAATTGAGACAGAGACAGAACGAACGAGGGTGAAAGCACAGTGAGGGTGCAGCAGGGGGAGGGGGGATAGAGGGGTCCGTCGGAGGAGGGCGTGCGGGAGGGGGTGCGGCGGGGGAGCCCGGGGGCGTGGGGGGGGGCGGGTATGAGAGAAGATGAAAAGAACAAACTAGGAGACACAGAAAACAAAGCAAAGCGGAAGTAGGAAGAAAGCTATATGGATTTATTTTTTCTTTACCTCAGAGAGACGTAGCTACATCTACAGTGAACCCCGTAATTAGGCAGGAAATAAGGAATGGAAACAGGTGGAAGACGAGTAGAACCACGACGACAAGACGGAAGAAAAAGACGACGAAAGGAATGGAGAGAGGGGTGGTGGTGGTGGTGGTGGTGGTGGTGGTGATACAACGGAAGTGAAAGGGTTGGAAGGGCTGAGAGCGATCGAGGAAAGGAACACAGAGACAGAGACAGACAGAGAGAGAGAGAGAGAGAGAGAGAGAGAGAGAGAGAGAGAGAGAGAGAGGTGTCAGTGTGCGCGCGCGCGTGCGTGTGTCAGTGTCAGTGTGTGCGCGCGTGCGTGCGTTTGTCAGTGTCTGTGTGTGTTATTATTATTATTATTATTATTATTATTATTATTACTACCTTTTTTATATTATAATTGTTATTTATTTATTTATGTACGCTTATCTATTATTTATTCACCTTTTTCTTTTTGTCTCTCAAGGCCTGACTAAGCGCGTTGGGTTACGCTGCTGGTCAGGCATCTGCTTGGCAGATGTAGTGTAACGTATATGGGTTTGGCCGAACGCAGTGACGCCTCCTTGAGCTACTGAAACTGAAACTGTGTGTGTCCGTCTGTGTGTAGGCCCAACGCTGAGCATTTTTTTCACAGATTGCCATAAGCTTCAGTCCATTTTGGCCAACAGCAAATTGTGAGAGCTGTATGACCAATGGTTTCCCCACTGTAATGGGAAGTCATTTTTACAGCTTAGTCTTTCAGCTGTGAAGGACTATGACATTCAAGCTAGAGGCATGATTGCACTTGCTTAATATATTAAGTCTTAGCTTTTTTTTTTTTATCATAATTATTATTTATTTATCTATTTATTTATTTATTTATTTATTTATTTATGTAAGCTTATCTATATATATATATTTTTTTAAATATTTATTTTATTTTATTTTTTCTCAAGGCCTGACTAAGCGCGTTGGGTTACGCTGCTGGTCAGGCATCTGCTTGGCAGATGTGGTGTAGCGCATATGGATTTGTCCGAACGCAGTGACGCCTCCTTGAGCTACTGAAACTGAAACTGAAACTGAAAGTCTTGGGGACTAGTTGACGTTTTTGCCGGAATCATCCCATCGCCGACTGCGGTCCCAAGTAAAACCCTCTTGGCCGAGCCGAGGGTGGGGACTGATGTAACTTAGGCAACTAGACACTCTCCACTATAATCCAATTCTAGCCCAGACAGTTGAGACAGCAGTTGCCTCCTCTGCTGTTCTGATGGTCAGTGTCGGACTGACGACTGGCTACTCTACATATTAGTGGAGTGATGGCCTGCTACCAGAGGTAACGCGTCCGCGTAGGAAGCGAGACGAGAATCTGAGCGTTGCTGGTTCGAATCATGTCACGTCTAAGCCGCCGATATTTTCTCCCCTTCCACTAGACCTTGAGTAGTGGTGTGGACGCTATAGCCGGTCATTCGGATAAGACGATAAACCGAGGTCCCGTGAGCAGCATGCACTTATAGCGCACGTAAAAGAACCCAAGGCAACAAAAGGGTTGTTCCTGGCAAAATTCTGCAGAAAAACATCACTTCGATTGGAAAAACAAATAAAACTGCATGCAGAAAAAAAGGGGGTGGAGCTCTCAGTGTAGCGACGCGCTCGCCCTGGGGAGAGCAGCCCGAATTTCACACAGAGAAATCTGTTGTGATAAAAAGAAATACAAACAAACAAACAGACAAATACATGTACACATTGTGTGTGTGTGTGTGTGTGTGTGTGTGTGTGTGTGCGCGTGTGCGTGTGTGTGTGTGTGTGTGTGTGTGTGTGTGTGTGTGTGCGCGCGCGTCTATGTGTGTGTGTGTGTGTGTGTGTGTGTGTGTGTGTGTGTGCGCGCACGAGCACGCGTGCGCGTGTGTATGAGTACGATTGAACGAACGAAATTTTATTTTTTCTGGTTATTGAGATAAGCACAATAGCACTGAAAAATGCTTTTTTCCACCCAGCCCTGAGTACAAAAATAAGAAAGAAAAGCACAAGAGAGAGAGAGAGAGAGAGAGAGAGAGAGAGAGAGACGCTTCAGACATTATTTATTGACATTGGCCTATCTACAGCCCTTGTGTCAAGGGGACATAATTCTCAATTGCAGCGTCGTGTATTGAACGAAAAAACAAAACAAAAACCAAACAAAAACAAACTATGAACAGTAAATAAAACATCAATAAGCTTTTCTAGAACAAGGTGAATTAATTGCTTATAGATGCATGTGCCCAATACAAGCACACATACATCATCTTCAACCACACTCTATCATCTCTATCATCAACCTCTACTATTTAGCCTAACTGACAACCACAACAACAAATATTATAAACTGTTCATATTCAACTTGACCATCAAGTGCATACAAATGCAATATATTATTCATAGATATAACTACTACATATTCTAACTAACCATTTTTCTTTTCCGGATGTTAATAGCCTCTGCAACATACCTGGCGAGCGAAATTAGAACTTCATCATTATCAGAGGATAACAAGCTCTGCACGGTTTGCCTTCTCTCGGCGGCCACATGTAAAAGTTGATTCTTAGCCCTGATATCTTGATAAGCTTTGCAATGAAATAGGAGAGAGAGAGAGAGAGAGAGAGAGAGAGAGAGAGAGAGAGAGAGAGAGAGAGAGAGACAGACAGACAGACAGACAGACAGACAGAGACACTGGATACACAGACAAATGGTAGAGAAGTAATAGACACTGTTTGAATGATACAGAGAGAGAGTGCAATAGCCGAATGGTTAAAGCGCTGAACTTTCAATCTGAGGGTCTCGGGTTCGAATCTCGGTGCACCTGGTGGGTAAAGGGTGGAGATTTTTCCGATCTCCCAGGTCAACGTATGTGCAGACCTGCTAGTGCCTGAACCCCCTTCGTGTGTATGCGCACGCAGAAGATCAAATACGCACGTTAAGATCCTGTAATCCATGTCAGGTGGGTTATGGAAACAAGAATATACCCAGCATGCACACCCCCGAAAACGGAGTATGGCTGCTAACATGGCGGGGTAAATAAATGAAAAAAACGGTCATACACGTAAAATGTCACATGTCTGTCATAGTGTGTATGTGTGTGCGTCTGAAATCTGATTGAATGACACAGGAAACGAATGATGAGCCGGCGCCCAGTGGCAGCCGTCAGTCGGCTCTACCCAGGTAGGCAGCCTGTGGTGCAAATGTCCCCGTGTATGTAAAGCGCTTAGAGCTTGGTCTCTGACCGAGGATAGGCGCTATATAAGTATCCACATCAATCAATCAATCAATCAGAGTCAGAGAGAGCCGTGGAACAGCATGGTATGGGGAATCAGGAAAATATAAAGGCTATTTTTCAGTTTTCGACTGAAGTCACTGTTCTTGTTCATCATCAAGTGCGCCTCCCCCCGCCCCCGCCCTCCCGTTGTGTGTGTGTGTGTGTGTGTGTGTGACAGGAAACCAACATCAATGGAAATTATTTATAAAACAGGTGCTCAAACAAGTCAGCCCTAAACCCAAGCAGGCAAAAATACCCTGACGTCAGAATTCGTTTCAATAATAATAATAATAATAATACTAAAAAAAAAGAAAAAAAAGTTTAAAAAAAAAGAAAAAAAAAAAGGTCCACCCGTTCCAAAATATGCACAAACCGCAACTGAAGGGAGCATACTCCTACAGTATTTCCGACAGTGTCTCCATGTGTCAATCATTTGGAAGACGGGAAAAATAACCCCACCCCACCCCACCCCCCAAAAAAACAACAAAAAACCCAAAAACAACAACAACAACAAAACCCACCTGTCAATTTTAGTATTTTATAATTTCTTCATTTTTCTGCATCAGTATAAATTATATGGCGAGGGCATCTGCTGATGCTGTTAACGCCCTTGGGCCAAATGGGTTAAGTCTGCTCAGTATTCTCCCTTGATACCTGACGCTCACATTTTGTCATTGAATTGAATAGAATAGCAGAATATAGGATATGATATGATATAACCACTGATCGCCACTGTTAACGTATTTTTGTTAGAATCAATCCAAATGTTTACCTGTTTTATAATCATTGCGTAGTATGGATCTTCTCTGGGCTTAATATTTTGTTTAGTCTGCGTATACATATCACTTTTCACACACACATACACATACACACGCGCGCGCGCGCGCGTCTTTATTCACTCTTCAGAGGACTAAGCCGATGAAACACTTGGTCTTCTCTTCGTGCCCGGGCTTCACCGGGGGAAAACTGAGTATACCATTTTGGTTTCTTTTGCATGCCCGTTGTAACCGGAAGCCACTGAAACATCAAAGAAAGGAATGAGTCTTATTTCCCTTGGAGAGACTCTTTACTTTGTTATTTATCTTTTCAACACTTGTCACCGAGATAATAAAGTTCAGAAACGAAACATAGACTGGCAAAAGAAGGGGATTCAAAGAATTCATTGCACTTAACAAAGTCAACTTTTTCTCAACCGGTAAGATGTGCACTGGATATAATTTTCTCACAACGCGTGGGTCTGGGAGTTTTTTTTTCACGAGTAGTGCGTTTTGGATTTTTCTTTGATCTGTAAAGAAAAGTTCATTGCGACCGTTTTCACGTGACTGAAAATAATTATATAATTTTCTTTCTCTTTTTATAAAATGCGTTATATATGTTTTCTGCTGTGAAAAATCCATTTATTGTCCTCGGCACATACCGAGCACTTGGAATGTTACACTGTCAAATATAAAGCGCGTGTTGACCACGGTATTAAATCAATTCAATCTTATTACGAAGGGGCGAAGATTTCTCTTTGCAGGAGTGTTTTGATTTAAAGTAATTATGAACGGAAACAGTTTTTGTCTTTTATTCTTTCCTTACCCCATCTCTCCTCCTCTCTTTACTTCATCTCTCTCTCTCTCTCTTTACGTGTGACATGGTTTTGAACAGATTGACAGAGAATAATGTTTCTTATACAGTTATAGTATAATGATAATAATGTTATGCTAATAATTATATTTCATTATTAAATTTAAATCCATTGTGTACACTTATGATTGAATCATTACACTGATATATAATTTTTTTTATAATGTTGGTCACACAATATATTATTTCATACTATAGTTATATAATAATATTAATTATTGTTTAAAAAACCAACAATAGTTTAAGTAGATTGACACAAGGACTGGGAAGAAGAACAAGAGATGCAGGTCCATTTGAAAAGTGCAGACTCCTGACGTGCACCACAAGGAAAACAGCAGCCACTGGCAGTACCATCTGCATGGTCACCTGCTCAAACCAGTGATGTCCACCAAATATCAAAGCTTCACACTCCAGACACATCTCCGCTTCACCAAACATACTGACAGTATGGTGACTAAAGTAAACAGTACACTTGGCTTCCTGTGAAGAAACATGAGGAAAGCCACAACTAAAATCAAGACATTCGCCTACAAGTCCCAAATGCACCTTATCTTTGAATACACGAGCACTGCAAGGGTCCGCGCTGCAAAGAAAGAAGTGCGAAAGATGGAGAGCAGTGCAGTTTGTACAAAATTTGGTAAATATCAGAGGATGACCAGCACCATCAAGCTACCACAAGCACTGCATTGGGAAACCCTGGAACGTCATAGGAGGAGGGCCAGCATATCCATGCTTTTCAAGGTTATTCAGGGACTTGCAAATGTAAGGTACCTCCACACCTCCACCAGCAGCAGCAGTATTCTAGGAAAGCTTCCTCACTAAAGCTTTGACAGGAGCCCTTGCAGAGCGGACATCTGGCTGAGTGCCTTCTTGCCATGAATAGTATGTGACTGGAACACCCTGCCCCTGTAGGGGGTGCCCCAACCCTTGACACATTTGTTCAGAAGGTGTCAATTTGCAGACCCACTGCCCCCTGACAAACCCACATAACCCATTACCTCCTCCCTTTTTCTCTCTGTCCTTTGTTCCCCACCCCTCCCCCTACCCCCACCCCACCCCCTGCAACTCCTCACCCCTACAACCCCGGCACCCCCCCCCCCACCTGCACACCCTCCCCTCCCCAATTGTCAGCGTTTTGGCCTTGGTCATCAAATTGAATAACAACATTACTGTCACAGTGTCAGAGGATACTTTTTTCTTTTTTTTGGAGAGGGGAGCGTGGGGGGTGGCACTGTCACTCTCACTATCACATTGTTTTTCATTTATCTGTCACAAGGCTATTAACTTAATGTATGAGTACAATTTGCTATCCAAGAAAAATTGATATATGATCTATAGATCAAGTATCTTTTGACAGTCCTAAATGAAACAAGATGAGAACAAGTGAATAGGGCACTCAGATTATTTAACCTGTGTGACCTAGAATATGCACATCACGAAATATTTTCTTCAGTAACATACACAGAACATTTATCGGTAGAATTGATGGATAGCCCTGGGTTCCTTCTGTAACCTCCCCCCCCTCTCTTTCTCTCTCTCTCTCTCTCTCTCTCTCTCTCTCTCTCTCTCTCTCACACCACACACTCTCTCTCTCCCTTTCTTTTTCTCATTGAAACAGAAAAAAAGACACTTGAGTTTGTCACAAAATTTGGCCAGTAGAGTCAAGAGATAGGCCTAGTTCATACCACTACCAGTTTGACATAGTAGAATTATTTTTGAGTATTTTTAATTGAACACTAAAAGTGTATAGAACAAACAGCCTGTGTTGGTATATATCAGATAGGTTGGGCTTCAGCTTGAGTGATAACATTAAAAACATTTTTTTTATGTGTTGGCTGTGTGTTGTGTTAAAGATTAACTAATTTTTTGTAAAGCACTGCTGTGCTGGAAAGTGGAAAGATAACAACAGTTGAAGTTAAACTGTACAGTGTCTCCTGGTATAGAAACGGTTAGTATCAAATATTCAAGTGCATGGTTTGCTTGAAGATTTGTGCACATTTTATTTATATTTCATATATTATTTATTTATTATAAGCATCACACCTCTGAACCTAGGTTTATGTGGACAAAACCTTGATAGTAATTAGTTGTTGTGATGATTTTTTTCAAGTCCATTGAGGCCTCGGGGTGGGAGGGTGGGGTGGGGGTGGGGGGGAATGGGGGGGAACAATTTACAATGATGTTTGGTATCTTGGTTTAAATTTTTCCTTTTTGACATTTAGACATGTTTTCTATTTGTAAATGCCTACGGCTTATTTTCAAGATAAGGCATAAATACTCATAATAATTAATAGTAATAATAATAATGATCTTATCAAAATCTTCAGTACAGATATATGTAATCTGCGATTGAACACACAATTACCTAAAATTAGTTTTTTTAAACCTTGAACCCATTTGTTATCTGATACATTATGAGAGTGTCAACATTATGTTTGTACCTGGAAAAAATGTGTATCTCTGGGTGTATGTGCATTATCATTAAAGTTGTATGCTCACCTAATATTACTTTGATGTGCTGAATCTTGACCATAGTTGTTCCATCAGTTTCATGTTATAAATGAGATTTTCAAAATCATTTGATTGTATTCTGACCTAATCTTTGCTTGTTGTCTTGAATAAGTAATATTGATCCCACTGTGTTGTTAATGTAATGAATTACAGGAATTAAGCTAAATTATAGTAATTTTTAGTATATATGTATAGTATACACTACAAATAGATAAATAAATTAATGATAATTATATAATCTGTGGGCTCTTACAGTTTCAGTATATACAGTGTCCCCTCCTTCTGGAATTTCTGTGAAATTTCTAGAAATTTCCTCTTTTCTGTTTGCTGTCCTTGTTTCTGGCTTCCTCCCTTTTCCGGTTCTTTTATGGCGTAGTCTTCCTTTCTTATTTTCTGCGTTGCTGGTTGATTGATCTACGTTTTTTTCAAGAAAGCCTTGATTTTGTTTTCTTTTCCACTTGATAGTTCGACACTCTTACAGTAGTGTAGACTGTAGTATATGATGTGGTTTCTTGCATCTTGGACGTGTGTGATGCTTCTTGGTGATTTTTGGTTTTGTATACATGTATATATTTTATGATTTTGTTTGTTAATGTTATACATGTATATTTTTTGTCTGTAGAATTTATGATCCAGTTACTTTTTTTTAATCATCTGGTGAATGATCAGTATCGGATGCATGTCCTCCAAGGGTTATATGCATGAAGGTAATATCTGTACTTGCACCAAATTTTCTTTTCCAGATTATTTATTTATTTATTTTTACAATATTCAGTTCTGATATGGCTGTGTGTGGTCGGGGCTGGGTGATAAGTAATAACAGGTAGCAGTGAGTCATGATTCCTGTCTTGGTTTCACTTTCAGAGCAGCAGGGAAGGAGGGAGGGAGACAAATGGTGAAGTGACCATGGCCAGCTACGATGAAGACCTGTACGAAAACCCCTTCTTCCTTACCATTCACAAGCAGTTCACCGCACTCTTCAACAAGGCTGTAGCTGAAAAGGCTCTGGTGAGCATTTTGCGTTGGTTCTGATGGAAAATTTATAATATATTTAACAAAAGAAATTTCAGAATAAGGATAATTTCGGCATTGGATAAACTGTGAATTTACAGAAACAGGTTCCAAGGCACTGCCCCCTGTTTGCTGTATGCATATTCAACAATTTGGCTCCAGTAAAATTGGAGTGAAAACTGGTTTCATTACCAGTTTTGGATAGATCACTTTTGATTGTGGGAAATCAATCAGTCAGAAGTCAGACTTATAGAAAAGAAGAAGAATGGATGAAAAAATAGAAATAAATTATCATGAAGTAATGACAAATCACTTAGCTAACTGTGATCTTGTTTCTTTACAAAGCAATGAAGATATACAGAGATAAGGAATAGAATGTTTGCATGAGGTGTCCATGTGTCACTGAAAAAAAACAAAACAGTGAGAGCATAATGTTATGCCATGAGTCAATGATGATGCAGCGTCTTGTTTCACTTGCCATTCTGTTCTCATTCTTAGCTCAGCCAGTGCTGTATGATGAAACTAAGTAAGGGTCTTGGCTCCTCCTGCAAAGGGTAAAGACTCGAGGAACTAGATATGGCTTTGAATTTGATAGTCATTAAAACATGGAAAAGTGTCTTTCAGCTGCATGTAGAATATAAAATGTTTACACACAGCTTAAACAAAATTAAAGGACCCAGGGGGAAAAAAACAACACCCCCCCACCCCAAAAAACCCCAACTTAAGGGTGAAACTTGTGCAAAATGTGGATATGTGCTTACAGTTACTTGGTAATTAACAGTATTCTTCTTCTTTGTGGGCTCCGACTTCACGTTCACTCACATTAGTAAGTGGATTTCTGCTTGTGTGACCGTTTTTGCCCCGTCATGTAGGCAATCATACTTTGTTTTTTGTTTTTTTTTGGGGGGGGGAGGGGGTGAATGCTGGGTATGTTCATATTTCCATAACCCACTGATCACTGAAATGGATTACACTTACAGAAGCTTTTATATCTGCATTTGATACTCTGCATGAGTATACACAAGAAGGGGGGTACTAGCAGGTCTGCACCTGGGTTGACCTGGGGGATCAGAAAAATCTCTTCCCTTTACCCACCAGATGCCATGGTTGGGGGATCAAACCCAGGACCCTTGGGTTGAAAGCCCAGCACTCTAGTCAAACCACTTGGCTTTTGTGCCCGTCTTTAACACTAATAGTATTGACAAAGTGTATTTCAGTGTTATGTTGATGTGCAGGTCTGCATCCCCAAGTATGCATCTTGCTCCCACCACAGGATCACAGAGGCGGACGTGAAGGATCACGTCCTTTTCCTGGACACTGCAGGAGGAGGAGAGGAGGAGGAGGAGGAGGACAAGAGCAATGTGTACATGACATTGTCCCAGAAGGTGTGATGGTCTCATATTTGTGTGTGCATATGTGTTTGTTGTTGTTGTTGTTAATCATCAATTTTTACGTAAAAATCTTTTGTGATGGAGGCGTTGGAAGTTGGAAGAGGGGAGGTGACGTAAAGAATAGGAAATATGGGAAAAGTGGCCGGAGTGTATCATATGCTTTGTGTTTGTGTGTGTGTGTGTGTGTGTGTGCGCACATATTTGATGATTTCTTAACTCTTTGGTTTTGTATGAAAAGTTTACATATTATCATGATTTTTTAAAGATACATTGTGTGTGTGTGTTTGCATGCATGTGTGGGTGCACATTAATTTTGTATGTGGGTGTGTGTCTGTTCCTCTGTGAGTGTGTGTAACTCTGTGTTTGTGTGTGTGTTTGTGTGTGTGTGTGTGTGTGTGTGTGTGTGTGTGTGTGTGTGTGTGCATGTGTGAGGATAACCAAAAATGTTCAGTGAAGTTTGTTTAGAAAATATAAGTGCCTTTGTGTGTGTGTGTGTGGCTTTGTGGATATACATGCATTTGCATTCAAAGATAATTATATGCAGACCATACACACTTGACATGGCAGTGCAAGACATTGAGACAAGAGGGGAGGTTGGACACAGAAAGGAAGAGAGACAGCAGGAAACTGAAAGCAGTTGATACACTTAGTGTAGTATACATGTATATGTATTAATTTAGGATAATTACACTCAGTGTGGTATGTATGTATTAATCTAGTATAATTGTGGTAGTGCAGACATTAAATAAGTTAATAACAGTGAGGGAGAGGAAAAAAACAGACTGATTGTTGTTTGTGAAGGTGGTGTTGATAAAAGATGGCAAACTCTACACCAGAGATGGTTTTGAACATCAGCTGTCGGTGAGCAGTGTTTGTTGATTAATATTTTATGGTGTTTAAACATTTTTTTTTAAATAACGGGTGTGTGTGTGTGTGTGTGTGTGTGTGTATGGATTTTGATGTACATCAAAAGGGAACGTACTTAATCCATGAGGTACAGCAGGGAATCAAACCATGGTACTGGTAATGAAACTTCAGGAAGGAAGTGTGGGGTGCTATCCACTTAGCCGTTGTCCCTATCCTGAAGGAAACAAAAAAACCAAAAAAACCCAACATACCAGAAAGCATCTTCGATTAGGAAATTTCATCAGTATCTACGTGCCAGTTCAGAAATGGATGAGATGACTGGCTGGTCACAACTTTGGACCGGTGTTCCTGAGTGGGTCTTTGATGGCCATGCCTTTAAACGTAATTTTAGATAGAAAATTTCCTTTATGCCTGGTGGGTTATGGGTGGAGATTTTTCCAGTCTTGGGGTTTTATGTGCAGATTTGCCAGTGCCTTAACTCACACTGTGTGTGTGTGTGTGTGTGTGTGTGTGTGTGTGTGTGTGTGTGTGTGTGTGTGTGCACAAGTTTAAATAAGCATATGTGCTCTAATACCGGAGATTCCAACAGGAGTGGAAGTACCTTCACGTATCAGTACACCTGTATTACATGCCACCACTCTTTCTCCATCTCCGGACAGTGAGCTCCATACTTTTTTTTTTCGACTCAACGAAGTACGTAAAAATCCGGTGTTCAGTTGTATGTGTGTGTCTGTCTCTGTGTATGTCTGTGTGTCTCTAGTAAACTTTAACTTTGCCATTTTCTCTGGAAATCTTTTCTCAGTCAATTAAATACCAAATTTTGCTAAAAAATAATAGGAAAAAAATATTCATAAGTCATACCAATGATAGGTTGTATATCTCCTCAATTTAGCCGTGTTTCCCGTATCATTAACGGTTTATTTCGTTGAGGCTATTTCCAAGAATCCGAAAACAGCAGAAAAGCACGTCTCAGTTGCAGAGGCGTAGGCGATGCTTTGTAAAAAGGCGGCGTGACCTCGTTTTTCTTGTTCGCAGTTAAATGGAAAGAAATACAAATTCTGGACAGAACACATACAGTGACACAGACTACATCATGGATGTGTTTACTGCGTATGGATATTTTAAAGTGGATACTCAATTAACTAGAATAAGCATAAAAGAGAAATTGAATCGATCGTGTTGTATTTTTCCGGCGAGTGTAACTAAACTTGTCATTCATCTATCAAGATCCAGAGAAAACAGCTAAATGTTGCAGCAATGGCAACGTCTCCTTTACCACTGACCTTAAAGAATTCTTAAATGCCTAGAGATACACCAAAATAACATGATTCAAACAGTGTTCTCACGTTGAATTCCACAATCAATTTATCACCCTTAAAAAAGCATGCTTGGATATTAATTTTTCAACGTCATTGTTAGGTCCACAATAGCACAGTGAGTAAGACAATTTCTTCCCACCCGAACACGCTGAATTTGAATCCGTGCTCAGGCCTTTTTTTTTTTTTCTTTTTTGTTTAACACAAAGCTTTATGATAACAAATACAGAACACATTTTAGTGATTGAATCTATTTTTTTTTTAAGTTTTTTTTTTAAAGTGCATTACAAGTGAGTCTTGAAGGCCTTGCCTCTCTTGTTTCTTTTTTGTCACAACTCTGCACTCGGCTCTTTCAATTGTGGCCTTAACCCATTGAGCCCTGCACCTGAGCACAGCTCTGGCGTCAAAATTCATTTCATTAAAACGGTTTCCACATTCTTTTATGTGCCTTTTTGATCTGCGTGTGTACTACAGTACACACATGAAAGGAGTTCTGGCACTAGCAGGTCTGCACGCCTGTTGACCTGGGACGTCGGAAAAATCTCCACCCTTAACCCACCAGATACCCCCGAAAGCGGAGTATGGCTGCCTACATGGCGGGGTAAAAACGGTCATACACGTAAAAGCCCACTCGTGTGCATACGAGTGACCGTGGGGGTTGCAGCCCACGAACGAAGAAGAAGAAGAAGAAGAAGAACCCACCAGATGTGCCCAAACCGGGCATTGAACTTGAGAAACTTGGGTGAGAATCCCAGCACTCCAGGCATTTGACCACTGCACCTGACTTTCATCCCTCTGAATCAAGAGTTAGGCATGCATGTGAATGATTGGTGTGACAAGGCATGATATGGCCAGGCCTTGTGCTGTCTGTTGGCTGGACTGTTCGTTACGGTTAGCAACTATCGGTGTCAAATGACGGGTGTCGAAGTGCACTGATTTGTTTCTGCACAAGATTAAGCACTGTGTAAATACCTTTATTATTATCATTATATTATTATCATTGTTGTTGTTGTTGTTGTTGTTATTGTTATTATTTCTTCTTCTTTTTCTTTTTCAGCTGATTGTTATTATGTTACTTTGTGAGGTATGGATGTTCGTTTGAGGTGCATTCATATGTCGCTTTTGGAAAAAAAAAAAAAAAAAAATTTTTTAGGTCCCGCTGCTGTTTGAAGAAACCTTCCACAGTGAGAACGACAACAGCTACAGGGTGCTGTGTGTGGAGCACTTCCTCAACCACCTGCCAGGTAGGGGGGTTCGAATCTCCTGCCCTTCAGTTGAATTTGTATGGTATTCCAGATGGTTTTGAAACCATCAAGTTTGTGTTAAGTTTTGAATGCAGATTATTTTTTAAACATATATAATGAAATCCCACTTGTAGATATATATGAGTAAACATGGGAGTTGCAGGTTACGAATGCAGAAGTCATAACAAGACAAAAGAAAGGAAAAGAAAAGAAGGGAAATGTGAGCATAGTTGTAAAATGGTTTCTATTGGACTGTAGGTCAAATAAATTGGTATATACTTGTGTATTTTTCATGCATGATATTGTATTGTTTTACCCTTTTTTGTCATAACAGATTTCTCTGTGTGAAATTCAGGCTGCTCTGCCCAGGGAGAGCGTGTCGCTACACTGAGAGCGCCACCCTTTTTTTTT
>JAAQRG010330957.1:0-18354 GCA_011634625.1 Babylonia areolata | reverse complement strand
TGTGTTGATGAATGGTGTGATGGAGAAGAAGAAGAAGAGGAACAACAACAACAACAACGAAATGATGATGATGACCATGACGATAATCACGACGATTATCACTATGATGACGATGGCGACAACTAGGAGGAGGAGGAAGAGGAGGTTGAACAGAAGAAGAGGAAGAGGAGGAAAAAGAAGGAGGGGGAGGAGAAGGAGAAGACTAGACAGAAGAAGATGATCATGATGAAGAAGAAGAAGAAGAAGAAGGAGGAGGAGGAGGAGGAGAAGAAGAATTAATCAAGAAAATCCAAGTTATACAGAAAATATTTCTCAGAAGTAGGATTCCGTCCTCAGCGCCGTGTTATGACAAATGTGATTGATCCAGCCGTCATTACATCACCGACATCGTGTTCCTGCACGAAGGAACCTGCCCTGAATGTCAACGCTATCTGCACTCAAAGAAAAATGTCCAACCATCATCTCTTCTTTTTTATTCCTTCCTTCTGGGAGCTCTCTTCTTTCATCATAAACACGACACCTGCCTGTTACCTGTCCGCAGAAAAGGAGCAGGAAGATTAGAAATGTTCAGCGCTGGCCTATCCTCCTGCTGACCCCCCCACCCCCACCCCTCCCTCTCTCCTCTTCCCCCCTTCTGTAATGATTATTTAATGAGAGCACTATCGTTCTAATCTTTCTCTAATCCCTGCTAAAAATCGGTAAAGAGCAAAAAAAAAACCAAAAAAAAGACGCTCTCGTCTTGACATGTCTTGAAGTTTGTCCTAATCTGCCCGTCCCATTTGGAATGACTTATTTTCTAGTTTAATTCATCCTCTCCGCATGTTATTTGGCTGGGTCCAAAATGACTTGTGATCTTATTCTGCATTGGTCTGTCCTCCCCTCTCTGACTTCACGGCTCCCTTTCCGCTCACACCGGCACCCTCTGCCATCCCCCCCCCCCCCAATTCCCTGTCAACACCACAGCCCCACCTCGGCTACTGTGTAGAGCCGTGCTCCGCTTTTGAAACTTCATTCTGATCCAGACGTTATACCTCTCCAATGACAGTAGTTATGCTTAAATTCCACCCACCCACCCTGTCTCACACCCGCCCTTTCTCGATTCTTGGTTGGTGGAATCCTCAAACAGAATCCCCAAAGACATTCCGCTCTTGAAATTTCATTCTGTGCTGGCCTGTCCTCCTCGCCAAAATGATAGCAATTCTGCTCAGATTCCTCCTGTCTGCTGCAGGTTTTTTTTGTGTTTTTTTGTTTTTTATTAGTCTGAAGAGATGCTGTGTTCTTGTCCCTCTTCTTCACTCTCAATAGGCATCATGTCAATTCCAAATTGTGTTCTAAACTAAAAAGACATCGCCAAAGCTGAGTCTGACAGTGACAGAAAAGTTCACGCTTATATTGTTAATAATAATGATAATAATGATAATAATATGCTGTGTTGATATAGTGTTCGATGAGAGAAAAGACGACAGCATAGTGTTCCGTGACAAATAATGTGAATTTAGTGTTCAATGACAGAAATGACAATCCTAAACAAACACATTAACAAAATGTTCGATGGCAAAGGCAAAACATGATGTTGATAGAGTATTCAATGACTGAAAAAAGAAACTATTATAATGTTGAATGACCAAAAATATGTCAATATAGTGTTCAATAAGAAAAATCGTTAATACAGTTTATAATAATGACATAAATGACATTAATTTAGTTTTTCATTACCAACAAATATATATATTGATATAAATTTCGTGTTTGTGTGTCTGTGTGTCAATGTAAGTGAGTGAGTAAGTGGGTGAGTGGGCGTTTGTGTGTGTGTGTGTGTGTGTGTGTGTGTGTGTGTGTGTGTGTGCGTGCATGATTTTGACATTTAACCGTTCCCACTCCCTGCTTACCACCCATTTCGTCCCCTATGTCCTCCTACTCTACACATTCTTCATTTGCTTCAATAAAAAATATTTAAAAAATTTAAAAGAAAAAGATTCACTTCTTTCTGCAGTTTTGTTTCCCTTCTTTCATGTACTTGCCACATCCATTAAATGCTGTCAGGGAGTTGACAAACTTACGGGCAAGATCCCAACACAAGTCTGACTGCTTCATTAACTGTGCTGTCTTGGGAACTCCACATGTTGCCTCAACAAAAATATGCCCAGGGACACGCAACGTATGTTTCCTGCGGGAAAAAGACGTAAGGAAGGGGAAAGTGGGAGAGTAGGGGGGCGGGGAGGGTTAGCGATGGAGGGGGGGGGGCAAAAATCGATGGGCGTCAGGCCTGGGCTGTCACCGACCCGTATACACTTCAAAGATATACCTTTCACACACGTGACAGGAAAGTGTCCCCGTCAGGGAGATAATTACACGGGACATTTGATGCCAGGAGTTATGTTTTTTTTCTTCCCCCAGGATAAAAATAACAAAACAGAAAATCAAAAAAAGAGATAGACTAGGTGTGTTGGTGGTGGGAATGGTGAAGATGACGCTGCAGAAAGTAAGAAGGGTGGGGGGAATGAAGAAATAGAATGATAGAGAGACAAGAGACTGGGAGACGAAGATAGAGGGACCGAAAGAGAGATGGTGTAGTGACAGTGACAGTGACATATCAAGCCGGTGAAAAGATTCGGGGGAGAGGATACATATAGAGAACACCACACACACAGAGGGAGAGAGAGGTATGGTATATATATATGTATGTATGTGTATGTATATATATATATAGATAGACAGATATATATATATATATATTTATGTAGGTAGGTAGGTAGGTAGGTACAGAGAGATCGATACGGAGAGAACAGTGAAACAGAGAGGCAGACAACCAAACCTCCACCCACCCACCACAAAAAACAAAAGAAAAAAAAGATTGAGAAAAAGAGAGAAAGAGACAGAGGCAGAGACACAGAGAGAGAGGGAGAAAGAGAGAGAGAGAGAGAGAGAGAGAGAGAGAGAGAGATGCTGATATACAGACATACAAAAAGACCGATACGGATAGAACAGTGAGACAGACAGGCAAACAGACTTCCCCACATCCTCCTACCAAAACAAAACACAAAAAAAACACACACACCTAAAAGACGGACAGACAGGTAGATTCAGAGATCATAACAAAGAAAGAATTTATTTTGTAGTCATTGCCGAATGCATCAAGCTGCTGTCGATTTAACCATCAATGACATACCATTCAGAGAAAATAATCAGTGAAGGATTCTTCGAAACAACAGCAAAGTGTTTCATTCCCTGTGGATTTGTTTATCTTCGCTTTAGTATTATCCTAAACCTGCAGATGATTCGAGGGTGAGGTGGCAGGGAGGGGGGGGGGAGTCAAAACTTGCAACATCAATTTTTAACTGCTTTTTGATGTTCCTGTTTTTAACACTATCGTAATGAGCGCAGTACTTTTAGCAGTATTTCTGCCCTCGGCTGCAGTCAATGCCTTACATGACTGACTGACTGAAACCATTGTATTTGTCAGATAAACTTTTTGTTATACTGACATTTTCGCAACCATTTGAATAAATATCAACTGAGCAACACAAAGAAAATCTAATTAACTGAGAAAAACAAAAAACAAAAAAAAATGATATTAATTGAAAAAGAACATATTTAACAAAGCAATTTACCAAATTTCATTCATATCAATATCTCAAAAAAATGTTTTAACACACACGTACTCACACACATGTATCCTCCACCCACTCCCTACATACATACATGAAAATGACGCTATCTATATATAACGCAAGATAACCACGTCCTCAAAATAGCAGACACATAAATACACCAAGCTAATTTCACACTGCCAGAGTATTTTCGATGTGTGCGTGTGTGTGTGTGTTCGTCAACCATTTCAGCTACGTCTATTTTACCATGGTGTCGTGTGTGTGTGTGTGTGTGTGTGTGTGTGTTCGTCAACCATTTCAGCTACAACGTGTATTTTTGCCATGGTGTCGTGTGTGTGTGTGTGTGTGTGTGTGTGTGTGTGTGTGTTCGTCAACCATTTCAGCTACAACGTGTATTTTTGCCATGCTGTCGTGTGCCTGGGGGTAAAGACACAACAAGCAGATGATTTGATATTTTAATGTTTTAAGAGCCACGCGTATTCCCCTTGTCCCGATAACGTCTTGTCTTCTTCTTCTTCTTTTTCTTTTTTTTTTTTTGGTTGGGGGTGGGGGGGGGGTGCAGGGGGTTGGCAGAGAGGGGTCCCTTTCTTTTACAGAGAAAAAAAAATGAAAGAAAGAGAGGAAGGATGTGGGAAGTGGATGAATGACAAAAATCCTGGAGCATCATTCCCCTTCTCTCTCCCCCCCCCCCACCCCCCCACCACCACGTCACACTGACTGACGATAACTTGAGCGTCATTCTCCTTCTTCCCCGCCCCCCCCCCCCCCACGTCACACTGACTGACGATAACTCGAGCGTCATTCCCTTTCTCTCTCTCTCTCTCCCCCCCCCTCACACTGACTGACGATAACTTGAATGTCATTCCCCTTCTCCCCACGTCACACTGACTGACGTCAGCAGATGTCATTCCTTCTTCCCCCACGTCACAGTGACTGACGACTGACTTCTGATTTTTTCAAAGTTTGCTTTAGTTGGTTAAATTTCTTGGACGACAGTGTTGTTAGATTTGAGTGGTAGTTTACCTTTTTGGTTCCCACTGACTTGGTTAGTCAGTAATATGGTTGGCTTTTTGCCCACGTGCACACACACACGAAAACACATATAAACACACATGTGCACGTGCACGCGTGCACGCGCGAACATGCAAACAAGTACATAGTTACATTTTGCCACATTGCCATCACTGATTTGTGTTTGTTGATTTTTTTTTTTTTTTTTTTTTTACTGATTTATGTACATGTTTTTAATTTATATATTTATCAAAGTTTTGCATGTTTAAATACACGTGTACCTAGACAGAGCGCATGATAAGCAGACAGAGACACAGAGGGAGGGAGTTTAGAATTGTACAGAAAGAGGGGGCACAGAGAGAGAGAGAGAGAGAGGGAGAGAGAGACTCCGCACGCCATAAAGACAGGTCAAGCGTGTCAAGTACCTGTCAGCATACATCAGATTTTAACTCGCACTGAACTCATAGAGTCAGGCTTAGAACACCAGGGCTTGGAGAAGTCGGATCTATAATACTGGGAGAAGTGGGATCTACTGGGGCTTTTGGACTGAAAGACAACTGGAGGCAAACTTTCGGCGGACTTTGGAAGTTAGAGAGGCCCAAGGCGATTTGTGGCGATCAGACTCGAAAGAGCGACATGTGTTTATGATACACATTTATGTATCTGTGTATGTATCTATGACAGGTCAGGTCATTAGATCTGCTACTGGTAACCTGTAATCCAGTACAACCTGTTCAGGGTCGGGATGCCGGCGACTAAACTGGCACTCCCACCGCTCCCTTCCGGGACTGGTGAGGCGGGTGGCTAGACACCCTTATGGAATTAAAAACGAGATCCATCCGGGGTGTGTCTACCCATGCATGCGAAGTCTGGATCCGGCAGAATCTGCGGAAGAAACCTATCAGTTCAACGGAGAGGAAGGCGGTTACAGTAACGCACTGTGGAGTGCAGAGAGCAAGATGAGACACCGAAAGGATATCTTGGTCATCCACTGCATCCGTGCTCATCCTCCAGTCGTCTCGACTTAGTCTTAGCACTGGAAATTGGTGAACCCGGACGAGAGAGTGAGGTCGACGTTGCGCAACTCCTCTTGACTTTAAACAAACTCATCGCGCAAGTCATCAGTCATCCTTAATGACCTTTCATCCTTCATCTTTTCATCACTCCCAAGTCCTGTGGCGACAGGCGAGCGACGATACGACAGGTGTGGGTACACTGGCAGTCGCAGCCGCAGACCTGCACGCAGGCGGTTCAGGCTATAGGGTCGTTCTTCATCGACAGGAGCAGCGATGGAGTTCGGCAGCCGTCTGAGCGTCTGAGTAGCCCTCTTTAGGAATGCACTGCTCACCTCCCTGGCATGAGGAAGGGGCTAGAAAAGGTGCCCTAAAAATTGCCTGCTCCACATCACCCTGGCCAGCATACCGCGGCTGGCGGGGACCCTTCATCAGCGGTCGAAACAAAGAGAAAGAAAAGAAAAAAAACAAGGATCGTTCCTCTCACCATTGGTGCTTGGAACATAAGGTCTCTCCTGGACAGAGATGACGCGGACAGACCCCAAAGGAGAACGGCACTAGCTGCATCCGAACTCGCCAGATACAACATCGACATCGCAGCCTTGAGTGAGACTCGGCTTGCAGGCGAAGGCAAGCTCAGTGAACGGGGATCTGGTTACACCTTCTGGAGTGGACGAGGAAGCGAAGAGCGACGTGAGGCTGGCGTTGGTTTTGCAGTAAAAACAGCACTTGTCAGCAAGCTTATAGGCTTATGACCATGAAACTCCCACTGGCATCTGGCCAGAAGCACCTCACCATTGTCAGTCCCTACGCCCCAACCATGACCAACCCGGATGAAGTGAAGACGAAGTTCTACGAGGACCTTCACTCTGTTATTGCTGCTATCCCGAAAGCAGACAAGTTCATCATTCTTGGGGACTTCAATGCTAGAGTTGGCTCTGACTACATCTCCTGGGATGGAGTGATTGGAAAGCACGGCGTGGGCCACTGCAACCCAAATGGATTGCTTTTGCTTCAGACCTGTGCAGAGCACGAACTGCTGATAACCAACACAGTTTTCTGCCTCCCTACCCGTAACAGGACGTCATGGATGCACCCTCGCTCAAAGCATTGGCATCTCATCGATTACCTCATCGTCAGGAAAAGGGATAGGCAAGATGTACGTGTGACAAAGACCATGTGCGGCGCCAAATGTTGGACAGACCATCGCCTTGTAGTCTCGAAGCTGAATATTCGAATCCAACCCAAGAGACTCCCCCAAGGCCAGAAGGCTCCAAAACGGCTCAACATCGCTAAGCTGAAAAACATCACCATCAAACAGACCTTTGTGGAGCTGCTGGAAGATCGTCTGGAATACGCCTCTCTGGACAACCAGAATGTGGAGTCTGACTGGAGGACCCTGCGCGAGCTGATCTATTGTACAGCTTCAGAGACCCTGGGACCCATGACCAGAAAGCACAAAGACTGGTTTGATGAAAACTGTGATGAAATCAAGCAGTTTCTAGATGAGAAACGCCGTCTGCATCAAGCCTACCTGAGCAACCCAAAGTCCACATCAAAAAAGGATGCGTACAATGCCATCCGCAGGACTGTTCAGCAAACGTTACGTCAGATGCAGGATAAGTGGCTGAGTGACAAAGCTGATGAGATCCAGGGATATGCTGACAGGCACGTATGAAGAGATTCTATGATGCCTTAAAAGAAGTCTACGGCCCCACATCCTCAGGATCATCCCCCCTCCTCAGTGCAGATGGGAATACCTTGATCACCGAGAATGAGAAAATTCTCGAACGCTGGCCTGAGCACATCAACAGTGTCTTAAATCGCCCTTCCTCCATAAATGATGAAGCCACAGACCGTCTCCCACAAGTCCCCATCAACGAAGCACTGGACGATCCGCCAACACTTCTTGAGACCCAGAAAGCAATCCGTCTGCTATCCAGTGGCAAAGCACCTGGTTCAGACTCCATACCAGCAGAGGTCTACAAGGATGGAGGCACTGTGCTGACTGAGAAGCTCCATCAACTGTACTCACTCATGTGGAAAGAAGAGACGATCCCCCAGGATTTCAAAGATGCATCTATCATTCACTTGTACAAGCGAAAGAGGAACCGGCAAGCCTGTGATAACCATCGGGGCATTTCCTTGCTCTCCATCGCAGGCAAGATACTTGCCAGGATCCTACTAAACCGCCTCACAGCACACCTTGACCAAGGTCATTTGCCTGAGAGCCAATGTGGATTCCGGAAGAGCGCGGAACCACCGACATGGTGTTTGCTGCAAGGCAGCTGCAAGAGAAATGTCAGGAGCAAAATGCTGATCTGTTCTCCACCTATGTCGACCTCACTAAGGCTTTCGACACCGTGAGTAGAGAGGGACTGTGGAAGATCATGGCCAAGTACGGATGCCCTCGGAAATTTATTTCCTTGGTCAGCTCCGTTTCCTGTCACAAATGGTGTCAAGCAAGGCTGCGTCCTGGCTCCAACACTGTTCAGCCTCATGTTCTCTGCAATGTGTACTGATGCTTTCAGAGATGGCGATGTTGGAATCGGCCTATAGTACCGAACAGATGGCAAGCTGCTTAACCTCAGAAGGCTTCAAGCAAAAATGAAGGTCATGACAGACATCATCAGAGACTTTTTGTTTGCTGATGATTGTGCCCTCAACGCTGGATCTGAAGCTGACATGCAACTCAGCGTCGACAAGTTTGCCACTGATAGCAGGAACTTCGGCCTTACCATCAGCACGAGGAAAACTGAAGTTCTTCATCAGCCAGCCCCAGGGAAACCCCAAGTTGAGCCCAACATCACAGTCAACGGTCAGAGACTCTGCGGTGGAGCGGTTCACATACTTTGGCAGCACACTGTCACGAAATGCGACCATCGACAATGAAGTGAACGTCAGGATTGCAAAGGCAAGCGCAACCTTTGGTAGACTCTATGCAAATGTCTGGAACAGAAGAGGCATTGGTCTTGAGACCAAGCTAAAGGTCTACAGAGCAGTAGTTCTCCCCATACTACTGTACGCCTGCGAAACTTGGACAGTGTACCAACGACACGCCAAGAAGCTGAACCACTTCCACACAACATGCCTCAGGAAGCTACTGAACATCAAGTGGCAAGACAGGACCCCAGACACGGAGGTGCTTGCAAAAGCCACCCTTCCCAGAATCTTCACCATCCTGATGCAGTCCCAGCTTCGCTGGGCTGGACACGTGGTGCGCATGCCAGACCATCGGCTGCCCAAAAGGCTCTTCTATGGCGAGCTGCAACAAGGGAAGAGATCACACGGAGGTCAGAAGAAGCGCTTCAGAGATACTCTGAAAGTCTCTCTGAAAGCGTTTGATATGAACCCTGACTCCTGGGAGGAATCTGCAGTGGACCGTGACAAATGGCGCGCTGCTGTGCACAAAGGCGCCAAGTTGTGCAAGGCCAACAGGACTGCTGCAGGTGTTCAGAAGAGGCAGGCCAGAAAGTCACGGGCAAACAAGCTCCCTGACAATGATATGCCTGTCTTTGTCTGCCCCAACTGTCAGCGAACATTTCGTGCGCAGATTGGACTATTCAGCCATCTGCGCATTCACAGATAGATTCATGAGCATCCACCCCCCACCACCACCCTCCCCCCATCCCCCAGCTGGATGACAACGATGGTCATCATCGATCTCGATGGACACACACCATCATGTATCTATGTGTACGTGTGTGCATGAATGCTTGTGTGAGTGAGACCAAACGTCTACTGTTATCAGTAGGGGCGTAGGGAGAGCCATAGCAGAAGCTGACCTGCATATCTTTTAACCGAAGTGATTACCATCAGAAGTGCAGGGGTCTCCTTTACGAGGCAGCCTACAACAGCGTAACACTGACAGCTCCCTGTCAACTGTTGGCACTCCTGGTACTGCAAACATGTCGAGCCCGAGTATACGACAGGGATGTGGGGTTGGGGGGAGGGGGTAGCGAAGGAGGGATGGCGGGGGGAGGGGGGCGATTGGCTGTCTGGGGAATAAAAGCACCATCGGAGTAAATATATATATAAAAAAAAATTAAAAGCCACTGAGTTGAGCAAGACATAGGTCATAAATATACACACATCATCGCGTGACAAAAATACGGTGGCACTCTCTCCTCTGATTCGTTAGGCAGCCCCTGGCGACTGGCTACTGTTACCTTGTCAGTGGCGGACACACATCCCGGTAATACTGACCTTTGCACAACTCATCACTCGTCAGACGCTCGCGCATTTTGTTTTTTTTCCTTCGGTATCCATCATGACTGAACATAACCCCTCCCACTCACCGATAGTCTGGGCTGCCACGATATTGAGGTTGATGGTTGTCTTTACCAGTGGTGTGTGTGTGTGTGTGTGTGTGTGTGTGTGTGTGTGTGTGTGTGTGTCCTTTCTTTTCATTTTTCTTTTATGTGTTTTTCTGAACATTTTCTAACTTTACATGACTTTGGAAGTAACCTTACAATCCTTTGACACTGAAACAAAATATGGTTTCTTGTGATCTGCTTGCCACACACAAAATAAATGTTTTGATAAACTTTGTCTTAAAAGGATCCAGTGTTATACACAAAAAAAAACAGAGAGGTAACCAGTCTATGACAGTACGATGGGAAATCCATTATTTTTTGTTGTGTAATTTCAGTTCTAAACCCATTTTCCTTTAGGTATGAAATCCTGTCATCGGCTTGAATTCTGTTCCATACTGAAGACTCGAGCAGTCTGCAATATTCTGAGACTGATTGTGGGAGAAGTATTTCAAAAGTATTCTCTATTTTTGTGCACCCTTTTTGCTGCTCTGTCGGCCATTTTATTTCCTTCTGTACCAATACGACAGGGTACCAGCAAAATTCTGTGACTGTGCCTTTGGTTGATAGAATGAATATGTATTCGATAATTCAGTTCAAATATAAGATCTGATTGAATTTGTATGTCAGTTAATTCCAATGCGTGTAACTCTGATTTTGAGTAAACCAACAAAACTACTCTGAATATGCTTACTGGATATACTTATCAGATATTCTAATAAAAGCAACTTCTTCAGCTCTCTCTCTCTCTCTCTCTCTGTGTGTGTGTGTGTGTGTGTGTGTGTGTGTGTGTGTGAGTGAGTGCGCACCGTGATGTTTGATCAGGCTCAGGTGAACATAAAAGATTGGTTTTTCAAATTGATATAATAACTAAAATAAACATACATATATCAGTTCTATGATCCATCTAATATCATTACACTGCGCGTCCGAGTGTGAATTTGAGGGTAAGATAGTAGGCTTTGTAATTGGAACAGTCAAGAGCCTACCTCGTTAGCGTTGCTCCAATTATATGTCTTCTTTTTCTCTAAACTAAATATTTGTGGTTTTCACGCCACATGAATTTTTCCCCGTTCAAAGGTAAACAAAACAGTATTTCCATGTGTGCCTCTAACGAGGGTCGCATGGAAAGGTCACACATTTGGAGAGATGTTTCCAATTTCTGTCATGATTTCAAGTTTCGTCAGGTTCTGTGTGTTGGTTTCTAGCGAGCTCATGTACTAAAGAGACGAAAAAGAAGAAACGAAATCAACACCAACCTTTTCTTTCGATGGTACGAGTTTTAGTTTCATAAACTTAAAACTCTGTCACACTTTTCAAGTGTTTGAAGAACACTCCAGACTGAAAAAAACAGACAAATTGCGGACGATTATCGAAGGGAAATTTACCATACTTGTACGTTCAACACCACATTGCTATGATATCTGCAGTGGGGATAGATTTGTTCGGTGTACCTTTTAATACCAGAAAGAGAACATTCATGACAGAGCTTGGCAACGTTTTTTTCATCAGTTTGTTTTCGTTTTTCATCATTGATATTTATTTTTATTCTCGATCTCGCCAGCATGAGGAACGATCTTCTACAAGAAATAATCGAAGGACGTCATCATAAAAAATGTTTTGCTGTATAAATTATTCCCCTTGGATAAATAACCATATGGCCAGTGCACGGACTACTCCTTCGTAAGGAAGCTGAAACTCTTCAGGGCCTGAAGCTGCCAAACAGCTGATATTTATTCTGTGCACGCCACTGCTTATAAAAAATGCAATGGAAATCAGAAGAAAAAAAAACGGATGGCTTCTTGTGGTGTTACTTGTTAAAAATCCTATGAGATACATCGAAACAAGATGGAAGGAGGGAGGGGATTCTATAATGACCAAGACGTCTCATGCCAACATGGATTCTGTCCACCAGAAGTGACTTTTTAGTGTTAAAAATGCCCAGAGAACTGGGAATTAACACACACACACCCAAAAAAAGGCGAAGAAATGATACCTTTTTGTAGTTTTTTCGAATCTCCATGGTTACTTTCCTCTGGGTGTTGCTTTTGTTTTGTTTTTGTCAATCTCATGTACATCACTTGTGTCCTATTTTTCTGCTCTTTTGAAACTGCCTTTGAGGGGGAGTCAGAAACATGAGTTATACAAACAGTGGATTTTAACTCTCTCCATACGAACGGCGAAAGAGACGACGTTAACAGCGTTTCACCCCAATTACCATCATCAAAATATTGCAAGCGGAAGGCTCTTATACTGAAGAGGTGAATGTTGACAAAATGTTGACGACGGAAGCTAAAGGTTGGGTCATTCAGACACCCACTGGACATCCGAGGGGTCTGTGTAGAGGAGAAGAGAGGACTGGCCGTACTGAGTGAGTTAAAGCTCAAGCAGAAAACTATCATTTCCTAATGCATTCTCACATTCAAGAACACAATAGTATGAAGTGTAAAATTCAAGAACACAACAGTATGAAGTGTAAGTTACGGACGCAAGCATGTGTGCATGCGGATAGTTTGTGACCACCTATATCTTTTTATGGATATCTATGTGTGATTCTACGTGTGTCAGTTTATGTGAATTGTGAATTGTTGGTTGTTGTTTTTTTTCCTCACGCACTATATGAACACTCAGTTTCTTTCCAGCGGTTCCATCAGCAATATAAGTAAATAAATAACCTGATCTACTATGGGAGTGCACGATGGAGATGGGTGCATTAGCTTGTCAACACATATGAACTTGCAAGGTAAGAATCTACCTCAAATTCATCAATCGCTGCCGAAATCGAACAATGCGTTTCTCAGACGAATCGATAAATCACAGATGATAATAAACTCTAGGGAGAGCTGGACAGTAGAAGGTCTTCAGAGAAGAAGCCCCCCCCCCCTCCCCCCCACCACCACCAAATATGGTTTTAACTGTTCACATTTATGGATGATATGCAAGGGGGTAATTTCATTGCCGCAAGTGCAAGTCACATTAGCAGTATACTTTGTTTTTATGGCATCCAGTCGTAGTCTGTAAATTAGACCGGTGAGCTTTCTGCTACAGTGATGTCCTTTTGTTTTAAAAGAAAACGTGCGATCAATTTTGCGCGAGCTATTGTCAGTATTTTCTCTGTCATGGTCAGACTCCTATTTTAGTTTATTGACATGGTTCCAGCAAGTTTTCTCCAATAGAGAGCGACCTTCTTGTAGTGAATATGGATTACGAATTTCTATGGCATTGTAAACATTCATTGCGCCTTTTTTCGCACAACGACTCACCCGCTCATTTCCAACAATCACTTCCAACAAAAATTAATCTTTGTACCACGGATGGTCAAAACATGAATTATATGACGAATTTCTGTTAGGAGTTCTCCTCTTATCTTCAGATTAAAAGATTAATGCTTGTATTACAGATTTAGAATCGACACAAACTCCCTCTCTCTCTGTGCGCGCGTGCGTGCGTGCGTGTTTGTGTGTGTGTGTGTGTGTGTGTGTGTGTCTGTGTGTGTCTGTGTGTGTGTGTGTGTGTGTGTGTGTGTGTGTGTGTTTCATCATCAATCCATCATACACGGCTGACAACACCCTGCCCATTCAGTCACAGCCCCAGTACCTGCCGTACATGTGGAACTGCATTTGCCAGTTCGCCATCAGACCCCCAGAGAAGATTCTGCATTGCTGATTGGTTCCCTCCGGTGGTGTTCAACGTGCTGAATGGTTACTTAAGTGGTGTTCGGTGGTGTCTTCTTCAATCAACACATGCAGGACACCACCTGGTAAGTCTGATGCTGACGATCGTAATTACTAGGTACGTGAACCAGATGCCTTGTTTACTCAAACGGTGGAGCACACAAAGTTCGCGTTCAAAATGTTTTTAACTCGAATCAGGGACACTCAATACAAATGAAAAAAATGTTCTGGTGTTTTTTATACACATCCTTATGTGATATCTTTAAGATCGTGTCAGTGTTAGCGTTAGATAGGTCTCGTTCTCCCAATGTTCCTAGGATGGTTTTCTCGTTAGCCGCATGACATGATGTGGGTATGCATGCTACGAACCCGAATATAACTATATAAAAAAAAATAATAATAAAATTAAAATTAATTTTTTAAAAGCGATTGAGCGCCTCTTCCAGGGTGCATACAAACTGCCATCACGTCCCTCTAAACACCGCTCACGAAGCTCACACAGGCACAACATTTGTTTCAAGACGCTCTCCATTTTCAGGGCGAAAAACGGAAGCAGCATGGAACGGAACGCTCTTCCTCTCCCTGCGCTGGCCACTCTCCCAGCTTTCTTTCCATCATGAACACCAAGGAATCAACGAAAAGAACAAAAACCGGCAAGTGTCAAGACATTCCTTTGATGTTCACACTGAACGATGCATCAGGCCACCTCGTGCTTCAAGGGATCGGTAAGTCCCTTGCTGGCTGGCCAAATAAAAAAACTATGTCCACGCGGACAAAACGAAACAAACGGACAAAGCAAAACAAAAGGACAAAATAACCCGTACGAAGCGTGCCGACGAAGTCCGAATCTAAACGACGTCAAAATGTGAAGAACGAAAAACAAACTAACTCAATGCTGAAACTTTACGTGACATGTTTGTATTGTGTCTTTCTAGCTTGCTTTTTTTTTTTTTTCTTTTTTTTTTTGGTTTTTTGGGGGTTTTTTTGCTTTCGTTTTGTTCCTGATTGCTGCAAAACCTTTAACTGTTTCTTTTCTACCGGACACCATTTTTTTTCTAAAACGAAGTCTTGTTTTGTTTCGTTGTGTGTGTGTGTGTGTTCGTTTGCTTTTGTTTTTTTTCATTCCGTTTTTGTTTTGGCTTTGTTTTTAGTTTTTTGTTTTGTTTTGTTTTTGTTTGTTCGTTTGTTTGTTTTTGGTTGTTGGTTTTTTCCTTGGTGTTGTCGTTTTGTTGTTATTGTTTTCATTGTTTGTGAATAAACTATCTATTATCATTCGAGCGAATGTGCCAAAGCGCATCAAAATTTCACAGAATTGATATTTCAACTTTGAGGAAACACGAAGAACCGATTATAGAGAGTAGAGCGGAGTGGGGGCGAGGTTGTCAACAATTCATACTACGACATCTTTTTTCTTCTTTTTTTTTTCTTTTTCTTTTTCTTTTTTCTTTTTCTTTTCTTTCTTTTAATACTTTCACGTATGTGTAATAGTTTTACCTTTAAAAACGGATCATATCTCTGCTCTTGTTTTGTCTATAGTTTCAACTGGATTTATTATTACTATTTATTACCGTATCGTTATAGTTAATTCTGTCGTCGTCAGGGTCTTCGTTACTATCATGATTTTCATCCTTTCTTTTTGTACTGCTCCATTCAGCTTTGACTGTCCTTTGATGATGATGACAATGATGAAGAAAACGATGATGATGATGGTGGTGGTGATGGTCGTGGTGATGATGGTAATGGTGATAATGAGAGAAACGATACATCATCGATACCACCATCGCCAACATTAACAATAAGATCAGAATTTTTCAAAGTGGATATACAGAAGGGTATCTTCCTTGTCTGCATAGTTTTTATTATTTCTTATTTTTATTGATTGTTATTGTACTCGTTCATATTCTGTACAAAGCGCTGATACTTTTTTCGGGGAGCAGCGCTCAATAAATTTGATTGATTATATCATTATTCACAATTTTCATGAATATGAATATTAAAACATCGCCCTCAGTCATCATCATCAAACGAAATCACAGTTAGTATTACTGTCATCAAAATCATTGTTTACTACCATCCATCGACTTCCTCTTTCTTCTCCATGTAATTACCCCCTAAAACCCTTCCCCCGTCCCCCCTCATCCCTCACATTCCTTCCCTCTTTCCTCCCTCCACCTGTGACTCCCTCCCCCCCCCCGCCCCCCCACCCCTTCCCCAACCCCCCTTTCACTTCCCACTTCCAACATGTTTCGCTTCGTTCTGGTCTGAAGTGTGAACCAGCCAAATTCAAAAATAATCATTCTGTCCGGCATGTGAAAAAAATATTACTGCAAGATCCGGATTTCTGAAAAGGCTCTATGCTGACTTCTCCACGTGTTGCCTGATAAAAACATGCCCAGTGATACGCAAGGGTCCATTTCCGGTACGAGAATGGGGGCGAGATGTTTGGGGTGGGGTGGGGTGGGGTTGGACAAAATCGAAGGGCATGAGGTCTGGACTATCAGCGAAACGTCTGGACATCAAAGGTACGTCTTTCATACACGTGACAGTGCAGTCTTCTGCCAAGAAAATAATTTACGCAAGGAATTTGAGACTTGAAGCCATTTTCTGGCGGAAAAGAGAGAGAGAGAGAGAGGATGCGAGAAAGAGAGAGGGGGATAAGGGGGGGGGGAGAGAGAAAATGAAGAGAGGGGGCTTGGGCATGGGTAACGTAGGACTTGCGAAAGAAGGATGGATGGATTAAGAAATAGAGAAAGACAGTGTGTGTGTGTGTGTGTGTGTGTGTGTGTGTGTGTGTGTGTGTGTGTGTGTGTGTGTGTGTCTATGTGTGTCTGTCTGTGTGTGCGCGCGCGCGCGCGTTTGTGCATGTGTGAGCGAGTGTGCAAGCCCGCGTGCACGCGTGTATGTGTGTGCGTGTGAGTAGTGTGATCGGTCACTGAGATAGATTCGGAAATAGAGACAGTGAAAGACAGGTTCGCACGGGTTCAGGGCCGGACTGCAGGTGCGATCTTAGCACACATAGACTTATGAGGGTTCATTTCGCAAAGCAAACTTAGCGCAGATAAGATCGCTTAATGCAACTCAACCCTGGGTTTGCTTAGAGTTAAGAATGTTCCTAACCCCACAGTAAATTCCATATACTTAAGAAACACTCTTAACTCTAAGCATTTTTAGCGCTGCAAAGACGGGCGCAATAGCCCAGTGATTGAAGAGTTGGACTTTCAATCTGAGGGTCCCGGGTTCGAATCTCGGCAACGGCGCCTGGCGGGTAAAGGGTGGAGATTTTAGGGATCTCCCAGGTCAACATATGTGCAGACCTGCTTGTGCCTGAACCCCCTTCGTGTGTATACGCAAGCAGAAGATCAAATACGCACGTTAAAGATCCTGTAATCCATGTCAGTGTTCGGTGGGTAATGGAAACAAGAACATACCCAGCATGCACACCCCTGAAAACGGAGTATGGCTGCCTACATGGCGGGGTAAAAACGGTTATACACGTAAAAGCCCACTCGTGTACAAACGAGTGAACGTGGGAGTTGCAGCCCACGAACGAAGTAGAAGAAGCGCTTTAAAACTCGCCTCATGCAAGCCACCCCTGGTTATTCTAATGCATTCACCAAAGGCTGTATATCTGCGGTCGAAAAGGGGATATAGTGGTATATTATAAATATGGTTGAAATTCCACAAGCACTTGGTGAATGCATGTTCAAAGCGACACAGAACTGAAATAGAACGGCATTTCGAACTGACCTAATGAATATAAATCAAGCAGCTCTTTGATCCAACAAAACACGCGCATCTCATCTCTCCACCTCATGCCTTTTAAGGTAAGATGGAAGAATCACAGGGTTGGAAAGTGTAACAGCTAAAAGCTTCATTTGCGATGTTCCAATTATGTCGGCTTTCCTGTTCCCTTTAGATTGTGTGGGAAAATGACTGAGTTGTCACTCAATATCAAATTCACACACACACACACACACGCACGCACGCACGCACGCACACGCACACACACACACACACAACACACACTTCACGAGTTGTAAGTGAACACCACAGAATAATCGTTTTCCTTCGTGATTCCAAAGGAGTTTCGCGTGGAAGGGTCAAACACTTGAGAGACGTTTCCAATTTCTATAATGAATTCTCCAGTGGCGCCATGTTACGTTCATGAGGTTACGGGAACATGTTGAGCTATGTTTTTTTTTTAACCCAGAAGATTTCTGGACAAAATGATATGTTATTCGTTGAAGGTTACCAAACAAGACGAAAGGAAAAACAAAAGAGCAAAAGATTTCTGGACAAAATGATATGCTATTCGTTGAAGGTTACGTTGTAATCTTGTAGGTTCGATTAATGAGTAACCCACTTTCTGAACACACACACACACACACTCACTCACTCACTCACTCTCTCTCTCTCTCTCTCTCTCTCTCTCTCTCTCTCTCTCTCTCTCTCTCATAAAAGAGATTTTTCATATTGGAAACTTATCAAAGTATATACTTCCAAAAAATATAAGATGATGTCTCAACGGCAGGAGTTTCCAAATTTCTTAATATTTCATCTCTTTCTTACATCTAAAACTGTTTCAAGAAGATTCATCAGATCTGTAAGTGAATAATGAAGTGAATTTTACTAAAAGTGTTTTCATCTTCACTCTACTCTGTCTGCCCCTACTGTCAGCGAACATTTCGTGCGCAGATTGGACTATTCAGCCATCTGCGCATTCACAGATAGA
>JAAQRG010330948.1:0-18462 GCA_011634625.1 Babylonia areolata | reverse complement strand
CACCTGTCTTCGTCTGTCATCACTGTCAGCACCAGCTGTCTTCGTCTGTCATCACTGTCAACACCACCTGTCTTCGTCTGTCATCACTGTCAGCACCACCTGTCTTCGTCTGTCATCACTGTCAGCACCACCTGTCTTCGTCTGTCATCACTGTCAGCACCACAGTCTGTGGGAGTCCTGTCAACACCATCTGTCATCACTGTGCCTGTCTGGGGGAGTCCTGTCAGCACCATCTGTCACCACTGTGCCTGTCTGTGGGAGTCCTGTCAACACCATCTGTCATCACTGTGCCTGTCTGTGGGAGTCCTGTCAGCACCATCTGTCGTCACTGTGCCTGTCTGTGGGAGTCCTGTCAGCACCATCTGTCGTCACTGTGCCTGTCTGTGGGAGTCCTGTCAGCACCATCTGTCACCACTGTGCCTGTCTGTGGGAGTCCTGTCAGCACCATCTGTCTTCATCTGTCGTTACTGTATCTGTCTGTGGGAGTCCTGTCAACATCATCTGTCATCACTGTACATATCTGTAGGGATACTCTTTTGAACTGCATGCCCCCACTGTCTTTATCTCTCTGCAGCGTCAGTGGATTACCTTTTATATTTGCACATTGTCATGGGAAGTCTGCATTATGGCTATTGCTGTAAACAGTGATCTGAATAACAGATATTTTGTTTTGTCTAGATGTGTCCATACATATTTCGTCTGGAGAATGTATTCTGTACATACCTTGGTATCTGCATAAGTATTGTAAATTCATGGATATTTATCTGTTTAAACGTAAATCGTACTACTGTGAGACAATTAATATCTGATTCCTCATTCGCTGAGCTAATCGTCTACACAGTGCATCGATGTAAAATAACCCATAATATGAAACAATGTATTTGTGTGCATGATTTTTGCATCGAAAAAGGGCTCTAGGATCGCACTGCGTTCACAAATGTATGTCACTGTTACTGTGACTTGTGCGTATCTGTGTTAACTATTTTTTGTGATTGATCCGTCCATTTGAAACGCTAAATATGAAAGACGGCAGACCGAATTCCCCAAAACTACAGAAGAAGTGGTGAAATCTAATGGATTCTAATACCATGACCGACCTCAGGGCTTGTCTCATTTTTCTTTTCTTCTCTGTTTGTGTTTTTAAACGAGTTTTTAATTTGAATTTCAAATATTCAGTTCAACATTTAAAGGGGCAAGCAAACTCAATGCTCAAGAAAATACACACGTAACAATAGTAAGTAGGCTTGCATATTGGCTTTAAAGTACAATGTGAGCCAAAACTAATTATCACGTGGTAGCAGTTAGAAAGCTAGGTGTTTCGCGGGGAAAAAACGGAGGGGCGGGGGATTAGAAACAAAAGACATCAAAGGACATCTATGAGCCAACAACGGTACCTGTGCTCAGTTTAGCAAAGATCTAGGGCTGTTCTTTCTGTGCATTAATTTTCAGTCTACTCATATGAATATCCGGTGTTTTATCATAATCTATTTCACTGCAGTTAAGGCCTTTATGTTCAGTCGCGTTCTGATTTGTCGTCCAATCGATATTTAGAATTGTTAATTGATGTTACTGCTCCATGTGGAGATATACATCGTATCTCTTTTTCTTTCTTTTGTTTTCCTTGTGGCCGTTATTATATATTTGAATTTCTATACTTTCCTTGTTTTGATAGGCGAAATTCAAACAAGAATAAAAAATACCTTAAGAATTGTTTGTTGTTGTTGAAATACCCGTGCTATGTTGAAGATGGATGTACACAAACTACAGTCAGTATGTCATGAAATGTTTTCCTTTCTGGGTGAGGGATCTTCACTGTACTTTGGCGCCTTGCAATTTGTATTTGTGTTGTGAAGCAATGTTTGGGTAGTGCATGTGAAGAATACTGATAGTGCATTTCTAAAGTCTCCATAATTTTTGTAATTAAAGAAAAATGTTCAAAGCACAGAGGACGTTTTGTGAATCTTTATTAATGAAACAAACATACACATAGACGCTCTCTCCCTCGCACACACACACACACACAACACACGCATGCACACACATACACACACAACACACACATCACAACAGAATCAAAAGTTGACACAGGCAGCGTTTCGTCTCACCCAAGCGACAAACACGCTGTGATGCAGACCAAGGTGATCATTAAGCATACACCAACACTGTATGGACTTGCCCAGCACCTGCAGTGGTCGCTCGTTGACTGAGGTGTGTGTGTCTAGAGCAGTGTGAGGTCCGAGGAGGTCCTGAGGAAGACCTGCATGCTGCCTGGCTGCTGCACCAGGGACTCCTTGCTTTTAGTCCTGCCGTACAGCATCAGCGTGTGGAACTCCCCGACCTCCGTCCCCTCCTCCTCGCACCGCGCCTCCGCCACAAAGTCACTGATCACGCGGTTACGTTTCCAGACCTGGCCACACACACACACACACACACACACACATCCGCGCATCCACACACACAGTCAGCGCGATAACAAGAAGACACGAATTGCGAGGGCGCGCACACACAAATGCACGCACACATCAGCACCAGACAGATTTATGCCCAAAAGGAAGACCAATATTAGTTATATTTTTTTGTAATAATTACATTTCTACTGATAATGGATCACCATTCACCCCATTTTGTGAGTTTCTCCCTCTGATTTATTATTTTAATTTATTATGAAAGCTGGGTCAATAGAATTAGAGCAGTGTGGGTTGAACTGGAAAGAAAAGTACCTTACAGTCGAATGTATCGTTCCATACAAGATTTTTTTTTAACGTGTTGCTCTGATTCAGCCTTTATCGTCTCGTCTTGCTCGCACCCCCCCCTCCCCCCTCCATTCTCTCTCACGATAAACAGAAATCGTTTTGTTTTGTCTACTGATAGGAAGTTGTTTTTTTTTTTAATCTTTTTGTTGTTTTTTGTTTGTTGGTATTATGAGTGAAATAGTACTTGTCAATGTGTATATCAAGTGATTGAACGAATGAGCCTACTTCTTGTTTTTGACATAACTCTTTTTGTATTTATTGGATATTTGTAAAGGATGAGCGTACGTAATGTTTCAATGCCCCCAGAGGGCACACGAAATAAACTCCTTGCCTTGCCTTGCCTTGACAGTGCTGTATGTCTCCTTTAATGAGCTTGGTGTTTGTCGAGGCTCAAAAAGAATCAAGAGAAATTTTACATGAGCAACGTATTGAACGGACTTAAACCTAAATGAGGTCTGCCAGAATTTTTCCTGGTCTTGCCTCATATCTCAAAAGACCCGTTTTCCTCCATGAACATATTTATCAACTGGGACCCTGGAAGCACAGAAAGCCTCTGCGAAAATGCGACATTGTTGTGAGTCACACTAACACTGAACGGAACACGGAACCAACCAACCAATAAATAATAAGAAAAAGAAAGAAGATCCCTCTCGACTTCGCACTCACTCACCTCACAGTCCGCACACAAAGACTAACCAAGAATTTACATTTTTCACATTTCAGTTCTCATCCCCTAAATCCATGCGCGTTCTAAAAACACTCTAAAACACAATACAAACACTACACAATGAGCCATACTAACGAAAATCTATTTATTCTGACCAGTCTTCAGTTGCTGTGGCGCCGACCTCTGGAGCACTGATTCGTCTCCAACATCTGGCGTTGTGTCCGTAGCGCCGTCCTCTTGAGGAGTGTCGCAGTCCTCCTCTTCCTCTGCTGCAGTCCTCCTCCTCTGCTGCAGTCCTCCTCTTCCTCTGCTGCAGTCCTCTGCTGCAGTCCTCAGCAGTCCTCCTCTGCTGCAGCCCTCTGCTGCAGTCCTCCTCTTCCTCTGCTGCAGTCCTCTGCTGCAGTCCTCCTCTGCTGCAGCCCTCTGCTGCAGTCCTCCTCTTCCTCTGCTGCAGTCCTCCTCTTCCTCTCCTCTTCCTCTGCTGCAGTCCTCCTCTGCTGCAGTCCTCTGCTGCAGTCCTCCTCTGCTGCAGTCCTCCTCTTCCTCTGCTGCAGTCCTCCTCTTCCTCTCCTCTTCCTCTGCTGCAGTCCTCCTCTTCCTCTGCTGCAGTCCTCTGCTGCAGTCCTCCTCCTCTGCTGCAGTCCTCCTCCTCCTCCTCTGCTGCAGTCCTCCTCCTCTGCTGCAGTCCTCTGCTGCAGTCCTCCTCTGCTGCAGTCCTCCTCTGCTGCAGTCCTCCTCTTCCTCTGCTGCAGTCCTCTGCTGCAGTCCTCCTCTGCTGCAGTCCTCCTCTTCCTCTGCTGCAGTCCTCCTCCTCTGCTGCAGTCCTCCTCTGCTGCAGTCCTCCTCCTCCTCCTCTGCTGCAGTCCTCCTCTGCTGCAGTCCTCCTCCTCTGCTGCAGTCCTCCTCTTCCTCTGCTGCAGTCCTCCTCTGCTGCAGTGCTCCTCTTCCTCTGCTGCAGTCCTCCTCCTCTGCTGCAGTCCTCCTCTGCTGCAGTCCTCCTCTTCCTCTGCTGCAGTCCTCCTCTGCTGCAGTCCTCCTCCTCTGCTGCAGTCCTCCTCTTCCTCTGCTGCAGTCCTCCTCCTCTGCTGCAGTCCTCCTCTTCCTCTGCTGCAGTCCTCTGCTGCAGTCCTCCTCCTCTGCTGCAGTCCTCTGCTGCAGTCCTCCTCTTCCTCTGCTGCAGTCCTCTGCTGCAGTCCTCCTCCTCTGCTGCAGACCTCCTCCTCCTCCTCTGCTGCAGTCCTCCTCCTCTGCTGCAGTCCTCTGCTGCAGTCCTCCTCTCTTCCTCTGCTGCAGTCCTCTGCTGCAGTCCTCTGCTGCAGTCCTCTGCTGCAGTCCTCCTCTCTTCCTCTGCTGCAGTCCTCCTCCTCTGCTGCAGTCCTCTGCTGCAGTCCTCTGCTGCAGTCCTCCTCTCTTCCTCTGCTGCAGTCCTCCTCCTCTGCTGCAGTCCTCCTCTTCCTCTCTGCTGCAGTCCTCCTCTTCCTCTGCTGCAGTCCTCCTCTGCTGCAGTCCTCTGCTGCAGTCCCCCTCCTCTGCTGCAGTCCTCCTCCTCTGCTGCAGTCCTCCTCTTCCTCTGCTGCAGTCCTCTTCCTCTGCTGCAGTCCTCTGCTGCAGTCCCCCTCCTCTGCTGCAGTCCTCCTCCTCCTCCTCCTCTGCTGCAGTTCTCCTCTGCTGCCTCCTCTGCTGAAGTCTTCCTCCGCTGCTGGACTCTTCACGTCGCAGTCTTACAGTGTTTTCTTCAATGTTTTCAGCTCCTCACTATACCTGTCCAACCACCCTTGCCGCTGGATTCTTTTCGACTGCCCCGAGCAAACACTACGGTCTTTCCGCACAGTCAGTATTGGCCAATTATTGCACAGCTCACCCTTGTCACTGCCACTTCATGTGCAGCAGCTGAGGGAACACGGAAAACACGTGTGGATCTCGAAACTCGAAAACCACGTTCGGCTCACAAGCATGACATGCTGACAGGACACAAACTGAAGGGTTAGACAAGATGAAAAGGAATCGTGCAGTATGGTTTAGCCGCGAAAGAAAAACATGGAGGCCCGTAACAAAGTGAATAAATGAGTAAATAGATAAACATATAATTATGTATATATGTATGTACGTGAGAGAGAGAGAGAGAGAGAGAGAGAGAGAGAGAGAGACAAGTGACCAACTTCAACGACGATTGGTAATTCAGGTATTTTCTTGTAGAAGACGGCAGCAAAATTGAACACAGGACTGAGAGACTCCTCGCAGTACGCTGACTGTACTTTTTCTCCCTCACACTTGACGACGATGAAAGGATCGAAACCTTCATCACACACACACACACATTCAAAAATGTGTATGATAAACTGAAGCTCTGTGAAGATAATAAGTTAGTAAACTAAAGTATATGGAAAAAAAGAAAGAAAAAAAAGTGTAAAAAGAAAGAAAACGAAATACGAAAAGTTTTGATAACCCAAAACTTTAAACAATTTTTGTTTCTGATTATGTGACCGTCCTGAATAAGATTATGTTTGAAATTCTGATGTTGATTGACATTTCATTCATTCCATTATGTTTCGCCAGATGTGATTTGTGCGTTCGGGAATTGTTTACCAGGACATCTGCGCAGCAGAAAAGTTACATAAACCATAATCATCTTTTGTAAAAGAACTGTCGGCAACAGACGGTTTGACCTGTCCAAATTCTGCAGAAAAATCCACTTTCATTGAAAAGCAAATACACTTGGAGACAAAGGAAAGGGAAAACAATACAAGGGTGGCGCTCCACGGTGGCGACGAAATGTTACTGTTACGACTGCCGTTGACAACTGAATTCTGGGCAGGTCTCGTTGCACAAATTGTAGAAAGGAATTTGTCGGCCCTTGCAACAACTTGGGCAGGGGTGTCACGTGTTTGAGAGAATGAACTATTGGGTTGAATTCACTTTCGTTCCATCCTTGCCTTAACGATTCTCTTACTGCGTGAACTCGAGAGCCAGGCTGCAGCTGTGAAAGAGAATATACAAATATTAACATTAATGACAGATTCTCCCTCTCTCTCTCTCTCGCGCGCGCGCGCCTGATTTCTGTGGAAACGTGTAGGTGCCAGTAGGTATATTTGCGTTATATATGCATGGACGTTGTACATTCGCATGTCGATGTATGCGTGTGAAACTTATTTGTATGAAGGTGTGTGTGTGTGTGTGTGTGTGTGTGTGTGTGTGTGTTGTTGTTGTTCACTTACTGCCCTTGTGTCCCGGGGGCGGCATCAGGTCCTGGCAGCCGATGACGGTGATGGACGTCACACACTTGTAGGCCGCCATGCAGGGGAAAGGCCGGCACGGGGCCTCGTCCACCAGCTCTCTGCACACACACACACACACACACACACACACACACACATACACACACACACACACATACACACACACATACATACATACATACACACGCATACACACACACACACACACATACCATCAAGTGCATGCCAGTCATGGAAGAACTTGACGCAGAGCCAACTGAGGACGAACTCAGCAAGGCCATTAACAGCCTGACATCAGGCAAGGCACCTGGCAGCGACGGAATTCCCCCAGATCTCCTTGACCACTGCAAAACTACTCTTCTGCATCCTCTCCTCACAGTCATCTGTCAGTGCTGGAATGAGGGAGCTGTACCGCAGGACATGAGGGACACCAAGATTATCACCCTCTACAAAAACAAGGGTGAAAGGAGCGACTGCAACAACTACAGAGGCATCTCGCTTCTCAGCATTGTAGGCAAAGTCTACACTCGGGTCCTTCTAATCCACCTGCAGAAACTGGCCGAACTGTCCCGAAAGGGACAGTGCAGTTTAATGGTAACCTCTCCAAGCCCTTCGATGCACGCAGCAGTGTCAAACAATGCTGCATCCTCGCCCCCACCCTGTTTGGAATTTTCTTTGCTCTTCTGCTGAGGCATGTGTTCAGCACAGAACAAGAAGGGATCTACCTGCAGACCAGATCAGATGGCACGCTCTCAATCTCGCCTGCCTCAGAGCAAGGACGAAAGTCCACGAAGCCCTCATCAGAGACATGCTCTTTGCCGATGATGCCGCAGCGGGACTTGCAGTCACTAATGGACTGCTTCTCCCAGGCCTGCAAAGATTTCGGTCTGACCATCAGTTTCAAGAAGACAAACGTCCTAGGCCAAGACACGCCATCTCCACCATTGATGACTACGAGCTTGAAGCCATCCATCAATTCACTTACCTTGGGTCCACCATCACCGACAACCTCTCCCTTGACACCGAGATCAACAAGAGGATCGGGAAGGCAGCCACAACACTAGCCCGCCTCACACAAAGAGTGTGGACAAATCCCAAGCTGACCACGAAGACAAAGATGGCTGAATACAATGCCTGCGTCCTCAGCACCGTGCTGTATGGCAGTGAGGCGTGGACCACACATGCTCGTCAGGAGGAAAGGCTCAATACTTTCCACCTGAAAAGCCTACGGCGCATACTCGGCATCTCCTGGCAAGACAAGGTGACAAACTCCGAAGTCCTGACTCGCGCTGACCTCCCGACCATGCTCAGACAGCACCAGCTGCGCTGGCTGGGCCACGTTCGCGGCATGGAAGAAGGTCACATCCCAAAAGACATCCTTTATGGAGAGCTCGCCACGGGACAGAGAAGCATCGGCCGCCCACAGCTGAGATATAAAGACGTTTTCAAACGTGATATGAAGGCGCTTGAGATCAACACTGAGTCCTTGAAGATTACCGCAACAGCTGGAGAAGCACTCTCAAGAATCTGCTACGGATTGGTGAGGACAAACTGTCAGCTGCTGCAGCAGAAAAGCGAGCTCGCAGAAAAGGGACGGCAGCCAACAGACCAGCATCAGCTTACACATGTGACCGCTGCGACAGAGACTGTCTCTCTCGCATCGGTCTCTACAGTCACAGGCGACGCTGCTTGGTCCAAGCAGACAGCCCAATTAGACATTAGGTCGGATATACTCTATCCATAGTCAGCCATGACTGAAGGAGGCCTCCTATGTAGCACAGTCGAGTCAATTGAGGCAAAGATAAACAAGTACACACGCAAATGGCTTGGTGTCCCACCTGGTCTCACTGACGTGGCACTCAACTGTCGTCAAACAAAGCTGAGGCTACCTCTGAAGTCCTTTGTCGAAAAATAAAAGGTAGGGAAGGCAAGACTTCTCAGCATGCTCGAAGACTCAGGTGACAGTATTGTGAGATCCAACCAACCCAAGCTGAAGACTGGCAGAAAATGGAAAGTCAGGGAGGCAGTCAGTGCAGTGAAAGAAAGCCTTAAGACGAAGGAAATAACAGGACACACCCAAACCAACAAGACAGGGCCTGGGATCGACAAAGTTGGAATGGTGGTCCAAGGCAAGGGGGAAAGCAAAAAGAGATATGATCATACCGGAGATCAAGAAGGAAGAGGATGATAAAAAGATCCAGAAGGCAGTCCAGCAAGACCAGCAGGGGCAGTGGACAACATGGGAAAATGCACTTCAAAGGAGCCTCAGCTGGAGCAACATGTGGAACATGGCCCCTCTGAGGATCAGCTTCATCCTGAGATCTGTGTACGACCTCCTTCCCTCGAATACAAACTTGGTGAAATGGGGGAAGGCAAATGACCCTGCGTGCCCACTCTGCCATGGCAAACAAACAATGGAACATGTGCTCAGCTCATGCAAAGCAGCGTTGAGCCAAGGACGGTACACATGGAGGCACAACCAAGTGCTAAAAGAAATTGCACACGTGGTGAGCACTGTCCAAGGAGCACCACCCCCACCAGGAGTTCCAGTAGATTTCCACTCGGCAGAAGGCAATAAGTCTGGCCAGGAAGTTTCCAAAGCATGGAAACGTGGGCTGCTTGATGGTGCCAAAGATTGGGAATGCACAGTTGACCTACAAGAGATGAAGAAACACCCGGAAATCATCAGCAAGAGCGGCATGAGACCTGACATGTTACTCCACTCCAAGGCAATGAAACAAGTGATTCTGATTGAGCTCACTGTGCCATACGAAAGCAGAATGGAGGAAGCCCACACCTACAAGACCGAGAAGTATGCTAGTCAAGCCAGAGAGATTGGTGCAAGAGGGTTTGTGGGCGCATCTGCCTATAGCCTCATGAAACAGCTGTCGATTTCTGGCAGAGAGAGGACATGGGCTCTCAAAGCAATGGCAGAAGCAGCAGAAAAGAGTTGCAGCTGGATCTGGTTCTGGAGGAATGAAAGTAAACTTCATAAGGATTAAATGTCCCTACTCAAACTAGGCGTACGATGGCTCAGTGGTTAAAACGTCTGCCAGAAAAGGTACTCAGTTCTGGAGTGACGACCACCCTGAAGGCGCGGGTTCCAACCTGCTGAGGACCAGGGGAAAAAAAGGAATGCGAGGAGTTAAGGGCCGAAACACTTGACTGAGGGGGGATTCTTCTTTGAAGACCTTGTACTGTGCAGCTCTCCTTACCAATATATATATATATATATATATATATATAGAGAGAGAGAGAGAGAGAGAGAGAGAGAGAGAGAGAGAGAGAGAGAGAGAGATTACTTTAGTGCTGCAGCCTTGGGGGCTAACTATGCCTTTGGGAACCATCCCAACGCCGAATGTCCTAAAAACCCTCTTGGTTGAGAGAGTGGAGATGAAACTTGGGCGAGACACTCTCCACTGTAATCAATCGATATATATATATATATATGGCAGCTAAAGATTGGCGTGACTCACCTGCCACTGGCGCTGTTGGTGGTGTAGAGACGCACGACGAATTGGCCCACCTTGCCTGGGATCTGGGTGCAGGGCAGGACGATGTAGCGGCCCCTCCTCAGCCTGGCCGTGCCGAACACTGAGCGGTGGTTGCTGAACTCCGACGTGAACATCTTCTCCCAGGGGATGTGGACCCGGTACCGGCGGTTTGCCTCCACCTACGTGTATTTAGCGGTGACACTTGTTTTGTTGTTGTTGTTGTTCAAGTCTTTCACATAATTATGTTTACCTTCACCTTTCATGAATGAATGATGTTGAATGATATTAGTATAGCGCCTACCTAGTTGAGTGATGGCCTAGAGGTAACGCGTCGAGACTAGGAAGCGAGAGAATCTGAGCGCTGTCGTTCGAATCCCATAGTCGCCAGTACTTTCTTCCCCCCTCCACTGTACCTTGTGTGGTGGTGTGGGCGCTAGTCATTCGGATGAGACGATAAATTGAGGTCACGTGTGCATCATGCATTCAGCACACGTAAAAGAACCCAAGGCAACAAAAGAGTTGTCCCTGGCAAAATTCTGTAGAAAAACCCACTTCGATAGGAAAACAAATGAAATTGCAGGCAGGAAAAAAAAAGAAGAAAAAAAAAGGGTGTGTGTGTGCGCGTGAGTGAGTGAGTGAGTGATGAGTGAGTGAGTGAGTGAGTGAGTGAGTGTGTGTGTGTGTGTGTGTGGATACATTACACTTTGGTGGAGATAGAATCGGGATCGTGCAAGAAAGCACGCGTGTCTCTGTTAATTCATTATAAAATAAGAAAGAAAAAAAGGCGTTCTGAAGAGGATCGAGCTTTGGTCGATGCTTTGAAAAGGTGTTTTGTGAACTGGTGTTGGAAAAGAAAACATGGGGGTTGTGTGTGTGTGTGTGTGTGTGTGTGTGTGTGTGTGTGTGTGTGTGTGTGACAGGAACAGAGAGAGAGAGATAACAGATGGGAAGATGAAGAGAGAAGGGAGACAACAGGGGACCTTCAGGAGGTGAAACCCAACGGTGTTCATGCGTCCCAGCAAAGCTTCCCTCCCTTTGACGTCATGCTGCTCCAACGTCACCATGATGTGGTCAGTCTGGCCGGTGATGTCAAAGGCGTACTGGAACATCGTTACGTCACTGCCTGACACTCTACTTCTCATTACCGTCATTGCCTGACACTACTGCTCATTACCGTCACTGACTGTCACTCTACTGCTCATTACCGTCATTGACTGACACTCTACTGCTCATTACGTCATTGACACTCTACTGCTCATTACCGTCACTGACTGTCACTCTACTGCTCATGACCGTCATTGACTGACACTCTACTGCTCATGACCGTCATTGACTGACACTCTACTGCTCATTGCCGTCATTGACTGACACTCAACTGCTCATGACCGTCACTGACTGTCACTCTACTGCTCATGACCGTCATTGACTGACACTCTACTGCTCATTACCGTCATTGACTGACACTCAACTGCTCATTACCGTCACTGACTCTCAGTCTACTGCTCATGACCGTCATTGACTGACACACTACTGCTCATTACCGTCATTGACTGTCACTCTACTGCTCATTACCATCATTGACTGACACACTACTGCTCATTACCGTCATTGACTGTCACTCTACTGCTCATTACCGTCATTGACTGTCACTCTACTGCTCATTACCGTCATTGACTGTCACTCTACTGCTCATGACCGTCATTGACTGACACTCTACTGCTCATTACCGTCATTGACTGACACTCAACTGCTCAGTACCGTCACTGACTGTCACTCTACTGCTCATGACCGTCATTGACTGACACACTACTGCTCATGACCGTCATTGACTGTCACTCTACTGCTCATTACCGTCATTGACTGACACACTACTGCTCATTACCGTCATTGACTGACACTCTACTGCTCATTACCGTCACTGACTGTCACTCTACTGCTCATTACCGTCATTGACTGACACACTACTGCTCATTACCGTCATTGACTGTCACTCTACTGCTCATTACCGTCATTGACTGTCACTCTACTGCTCATGACCGTCATTGACTGACACTCTACTGCTCATTACCGTCATTGACTGACACTCATTGCTCATTACCGTCACTGACTGTCACTCTACTGCTCATGACCGTCATTGACTGACACACTACTGCTCATTACCGTCATTGACTGTCACTCTACTGCTCATTACCGTCATTGACTGACACTCTACTGCTCATTACCGTCATTGACTGACACTCATTGCTCATTACCGTCATTGACTGTCACTCTACTGCTCATTACCGTCATTGACTGACACTCAACTGCTCATTACCGTCACTGACTGTCACTCTACTGCTCATGACCGTCATTGACTGACACTACTGCTCATGACCATCATTGACTGTCACTCTACTGCTCATTACCGTCATTGACTGTCACTCTACTGCTCATGACCGTCATTGACTGACACACTACTGCTCATTACCGTCATTTGACTGTCACTCTACTGCTCATTACCGTCATTGACTGACACTCAACTGCTCATTACCGTCACTGACTGTCACTCTACTGCTCATGACCGTCATTGACTGACACTACTGCTCATGACCATCATTGACTGTCACTCTACTGCTCATTACCGTCATTGACTGTCACTCTACTGCTCATGACCGTCATTGACTGACACACTACTGCTCATTACCGTCATTGACTGTCACTCTACTGCTCATTACCGTCATTGACTGACACTCTACTGCTCATTACCGTCATTGACTGACACTCATTGCTCATTACCGTCATTGACTGTCACTCTACTGCTCATTACCGTCATTGACTGACACTCAACTGCTCATTACCGTCACTGACTGTCACTCTACTGCTCATGACCGTCATTGACTGACACTACTGCTCATGACCATCATTGACTGTCACTCTACTGCTCATTACCGTCATTGACTGTCACTCTACTGCTCATGACCGTCATTGACTGACACACTACTGCTCATTACCGTCATTGACTGTCACTCTACTGCTCATTACCGTCATTGACTGACACTCTACTGCTCATTACCGTCATTGACTGACACTCATTGCTCATTACCGTCATTGACTGTCACTCTACTGCTCATTACCGTCATTGACTGACACTCAACTGCTCATTACCGTCACTGACTGTCACTGTACTGCTCATGACCGTCATTGACTGACACACTACTGCTCATGACCATCATTGACTGTCACTCTACTGCTCATTACCGTCATTGACTGTCACTCTACTGCTCATTACCGTCATTGACTGTCACTCTACTGCTCATTACCGTCATTGACTGACACACTACTGCTCATTACCGTCACTGACTGACACACTACTGCTCATTACCGTCATTGACTGACACACTACTGCTCATTACCGTCACTGACTGACACACTACTGCTCATTACCGTCACTGACTGACACTCTACTGCTCATTACCGTCACTGACTGTCACTCTACTGCTCATTACGTTCATTGCATGACACTCTACTGCTCATTACCGTCATTGACTGACACTCTACTGCTCATTACCGTCATTGACTGACACTCTTCTGCTCATTACCGTCATTGACTGTCACACTACTGCTCATTACCGTCATTGACTGTCACTCTATGGTCATTATGTCATTGACTATCACTCTACTGCTCATTATCGTCAGTGCCTGACACTCTACTGCTCATTATCGTCAGTGCCTGACAATCTACTGTTCATTACGTCATTGACTGTCACTCTACTGCTCATTACCGTCACTGCCTGACACTCTACTGCTCTTTACGTCACTGACTGTCACTCTAAGGCTCTCTGAGGACGAGTGATTTCTTTTTCCACGAACCGCATACAGACAAGCTGAGAGCAAACTAATAATGAAAAAAGTGCGGTAGCAATGACAACGGCAATGACAATGACACTTATTTTAATGTCCATTCAGCAATGAAGCCCTTAGGACACGTGGGCAATACAAACGAACGTGAACACAATTCTGGAAACTGACACACGCACCTCTCACCACCATTTAACCTCTCCGTCTCGCCAAACATAAACATGCATTTACTTGCAAGCAAAACATGCATGTACTCGGAAGCACAACTTACACATACCCATGAGCAAAACATGCACGTACCCGCACGAAAAACATGTATGTACCCGCAAGCTCATACAACGCACTCACACTTTCCCTCCCTCCCTCTTTCTCACCACCCCTCCCCCCCAACACACACACAAACACACACACACTCACACACACACGAAAAGAACAACTGACCATCTTGAAGATTCAATCACTGATATTGAATCACAGTCACTAAATGAAGTTTCTTTTTTATAATTTGCATTGCTTGCGCAGTGTATTTTGCCACATCTTGTATAACATTTTCATTACTACATGACAGAATATTTACTGCATGTGTCTGGTCAGGAATTTGACAAGCTGATTCTAAAATTTCACAGTTACGACGGATATCCTTATATGCTGAACAGTGGAACAAAAAAATGAAGTTCATTTTCGGTTTCCATTTCACATTATGGGCAAATAGCATCTAATTCTGTTTCACGTAGAAACCATTGCCTACAGTTCCTTAATCTACTTACTCTTAATCGAAATCTAATTAAGTTATCTCTATGCCATTTGTTTGTAATGAAAGTAAGGTATTTTTCTGCTTGGAAAATGTTTTTAAAAGAATAGAACCATTTATATTTATCATTATCTATTCAGCTGCATTTGTCAAGACTAGTTTTATCTGTGTGTCAAACAATTTCCAAAACAGATCTGTGTCTATAGCATCCAATTTTTTCAGTGACTCAGGTATTTCTATCAAACCCCCCCTCCCCCCCCCCACACACACACACCCCTTTTCCCTTTTTCACTGGCCTCTGATAAAGCAGTAGTAATACTCAGTTTTGTTGTGAAATACATTCCTAGATATTTGTATGATTCTGTTACTTTTACTTCATCATTTCAATTATACCATCTTTCTCTTGCAGACAAGTACCCACCCTTTTCTGAAAACCATAACATTTGTCTTATCAAGATTATCTGTTAAATAAAAACGATCTGCTTCACGTTTTAGACTGTTGAGCCTATAATAACAAAGGCGACATATAACTTGGTATTCTTCAGTAAAAAATTCTGTACTGTGGCATAAGTGCGGTAGCAGGCTTGAGAGAAAGAGAGACAGAGAGGGAGAGAGAGGGAGCTGGGTGTCAGACCTTTCAGGTCCTTCAAAGGAAAAGTTTTTTTCTGAAACAACAACAACAAATGCAGGAGAACAAGCTGGAGAGGCAGGCATTGGAGAGTTGACAGATTAAAAAAAGAAAAAAAAAAAAAGAAAAAAAAAGGCAGAAAACATTCAACCTCGAATGAAAAAGTGGCGTGCGTGGGTGCATGCGTGTGTGGGTGCGCTGTGTGTGTGTGTGTGTGTGTGTGTGTGTGTGTGTGTGTGTGTGTGTGTGTGTGTGTGTGTGTGACCGTTCGTTCGTTCGTGCATGTGTGTTTGCGTGCATGAGCGCGCGGATTAAAGTATGTGTGCGTGTGTGCATCCCCACGTTTCCAATGAATATAATGTATAAATGCTTGTATGATAAATGCCAAACAGGAACTGTTTAATGATGCAATGTTTTATTTGTTACTCGATTGTTTACCTGTGTGCATTTTAATCGTTGTTGTTGTTGCTGTATGTTACTGTGTGTTTAGGGATGGGGGACGGGGTGGGGTGGGGTGGATGATGGAGAAGTGTGAAGGGATGTGGGTGTGTTTGAATTGTCTACAATTTTATTCATGTATGCATGTGTTTTACTTTATCTAGAAAAAGAATTCCCCCATTTTATTGGTATTTATTTATCTATTCATTTATTCATCTTTATTTATTTGTCTATTTATTTATTTATTTATTTATTTATTTATTTACTAACATTATCTTTTTTTTTAATCTATTTAATACATAAATGTAATGTAGATATGTTTCTGTGAGGAATGTTGAATAAGAATTGTGTTTTTCACACAATGGTGTGTGTGTGTGTGTGTGTGTGTGTGTGTGTGTGTGTGTGTGTGTGTGTGTGTGTGTGTGCGTGCGTGCGCGCGCGCGCGCGCGCGAGCGTATGAATTGTCTACATATATCAGCATTTCCAATTTAATCAGTAAATGTCATGTACAAATGTTTCTATGGGGAATGTTTAGCAAGAACTGTTTTATCACGTAATGGTGCAGTTTATTTGCTTTATTTGTTCGCTAATCTGTGTGCGTGCTTGCGTGCGTGTGTGTGTGTGTGTGTGTGTGTGTGTGTGTGTGTGTGTGTGTGTGTGTGTGTGTGAAAATTGTCTACAATTTCATTGCTGTTATTGTTATCTTTATTTCTTTTTTTAACTTTTTATATCTGATGGATTATTTGATTCATTTTATGGCATGATGTCTTTTGATTGTCATCTCTTACCTATGCTTAATTTGATATGTGTATGATGGTGGGGGTGTTTGAGTGAATGCTTTTAGTGCTATTGTAAAGTGCATAGAGCTTCAAAAATATGCGCTATAGCAAAATATCTTAATAGATCAATCAGCAAAACGAAAGGGTAAAGAGTGATACAAAACAACAAATGTGTGGTGCAGATTTTCCTGAATACGCTTCGCATACTCACACGGAGGAACCAGTAAACTAAAATATTACATCTTCGCGATAGTAGTAGTAATATCAGCTACCTATTGCTAAAGTTATCATGAACAGATATATTTATAATCTTCTTCTCCTCTCATCGTGGAAAGAATCATGGCTTACTTGAGGATTGAAGAGAAACTTGAAAATAAATTTCCTCTTGTAGAAATCTCCTGGAATCTCGGTAGCCGGTTCTGTGCTGTTCTGCAAACAAGCACGGTGAAAAAGCATGAATATCACACATTCCCATCAAGTCTTAGCTTTAGAATCACACCAATACGATACTCAGCAAAAGAAGCAAATAAACATCAACATCGATTGGTAATAAAATCTGCTTCGTGATCCAGACATTACACTTCTCTTTTATGTTCATTCTTATCAATCGGTACCTACTTTTTAAAAAATCCAAATGCAGTAAACATTTCGATCGTGTAGTAAATGTCACTGTATGTGCTCTGTCCAGAATTTGTATTTCTTTTCTCTTAACTGCGAACAAGAAAAACGAGGCCATGCTGTCTTCAATCCCAAACATCAAATGCGATTTTCTGGATCCGGATCCTTCACGAAATGAACCGTTCATGATCCTGAAATACAGCTTAATCCGGAAGATTTACAACCTGTTATTGGTATGACTGCGAAGATTCACTATGTTTCATCCAAATTTTGTATCGGCAGACAAAGTATTTCCTGACAAAATGACAATGTTAAAGTTTACCACGGACACACAGACATACATACAGACACACAGACAACTGAACACCGGGTCATAACATAAAGTTACACTGTTTACACTAGTGAGTCCAAAAAACTATCACTACTTCCCAAATATGTTGTGGCCAAGCAGTCCATTTCGAACGAAGGCAATGAGTGGTATATCTTTTTAGACAGCGTTCTGTTCGAAAACAGTGGTCAAATAAAGGAAAAGTGGTGTGGATGCACACGTTCAAACAAGTCAATAGACGGTCAAACGGACAACCACACAGACAGAGATGTACATACTTACATACATACATATATACATACAAACAGACATACATACATAGACAGACATACAAAAAGACAGAAACACACACACACACACACACACACACACACACACACACACACACACACACACATACACAAGCATACGTACATATAAACATAAAGACAAACAAGACAGACAGGCAGGCAGACAGACAGAAAGACAGGCACACAGACGTACCCCAGAGTTGATGAGATGGATGGAGGTCTGGTACTCCCCCCCACCGTTCATGCCGGCCGTGGTCCACTGGCTGTGCCAGATAGACTCGTTCCACGTCTTCTTGATGGTGAAGAAGGAAGTGTTGACGAAGTGACAGATGTCCACGCTGGTGAAGTAGTGGACAAAGTCCGTAAATGCCATCCTGCCAAAACCGGCACGTGTAAATGAGGGGACCGGAGAAAACGACACTGGTGAATAAAGGACCGGAGAAAACGACACTGGTGGATGAAAGACACTGGTGAATGAACGACACTGGTGAATAAAGGACAAACGACACTGGTGAATAAAGGACAAATGGCACTGGTGAATAAAGGACAAAATGGCACTGGTGAACAAAGGACAAAATGGCACTGGTGAATAAAAGATAAAATGACACTGATCAATAAAGGACAAAATGCACTGGTGAACAAA
>JAAQRG010330928.1:0-18393 GCA_011634625.1 Babylonia areolata | reverse complement strand
TTTCTCATCAGATCTCTCTCTCTCTCTCTCTCTCTCTCTCTCGTATGTGTTTCAGTGTCTGTATGTGAAAGATATAAAGCACCCCAACTGGCTTGTTGTTGTTGTTGTTGTTGTTGTTTTGACAGGTTGAATATGACGACGCTGCCGATGAAAAATATCCAGATGTCCAGATTCACAACCTCTGTCAATTCTGAGAGGTGGCATGCTGTCGTCACCATCCATCCTCCCAGCCCCTTACCTGCCACTTTCACCCCACCCCAAAGTCCCGTCCTCAGTTTTTGGTCCCACCAACGAGTTTCCCAGGCGTGTTTGTCTTCCGACATGGAAAGATAACAAGTGGAAGGGAAGGGCTTTTGCAGCGCAAAAGAAAGCCAACAAGAAAACACAAGAACGAGCGGCAGGCAAGTTCTATTCCCCCCCCCCCCCCCGCACACACGTGCAGCCTGATAACTTAGCACCGCTGGCATACTTCTCCTTCCTGTCGCGCAACGAGCCAAGCACTGGCGCACAACTTTACAACAAACACAGGTGCATAACCCACAAACATTCGGCGCGACTCTCCCCGGCGATATGATTACCTGAACCTCGGCAAGCATGCTCTCTGCTGTGTAGGCCTCGGTTTTATTTCCAACACAAATCTTTTCGGGGAGGGGGCCCGGGGGGAGAGGGGGGGGGGGCAGAGAGGGAAGCAGTGGGGGTGGGCGGGGCGGGGGAGGGAGGGGAAGGGGGTTGACTTCAAGGACAGGTCGGGGAAAAGCTAGGGCCCTGTTTGTGTTGGTAGGGAGAAGTGGTTTGAGCCTCGGAGAAGTGCGGACACGTGCGGGGAAGTCCATTACAACACACACACACACACACACACACACACACACACACACGCGCACGCACAGAGCTACAATCACTGGGGAGATATAGGGGCAAGGGTAATTGACAAGTATACTTGAATCCCAAATATCAATACCCCTATCCCCCATTATACACCATCAGTGGCACGTGTAGAGCACAGAGAGAGAGGGAGAGAGAGAGAGAGAGTTTAAAGCAGCTCAAAAACTGTCGTCAAAAGCCTGCCCAGCTCTAAAACATGCAGTAACCCTTCTTGGTCCACACTTTTACACCGCTTTGTGAGTGCAGACTATGACATTCATCTTCCAAGTGAAAGGCCTCACGAGAATTCACCACGCATCATCACAAACGTAGGAACAAAAAGTACACGTCTCCAGTTGAATACAATAACCAAGATATTCCCGGAAGAGGGTCCAGCGATCCATCTGTGAGCAGTCCACGGAAGAAAAAAAAAAGTATCAGAAGCAGTCATGGGAAAATCAGATGGGACAGGCAGACTGGACAACAGAAGTTACGATAATGCGACAGACAGACAGGGCGATGGAAGTCAAAACAATGCACCAGAAAGTCAAAATATTGCACCAGGAAGTCAAGATAATGCTCCAGGAAGTCAAGATACGTCAAGATAATGCACCAGGAAGTCAAAACAATGCACCAGGAAGTCAAGATAATGCACCAGGAAGTCAAGATAATGCACCAGGTTCACAATCCACTGCCTCGCCCTCACTAGCGGTGAGAAGTACGTGATCAACTCTTGATTGTCTGGAAGGTGAAGAGGATGCCTCAGAAAAGGTCAGAAAACAGTGCCCGACGAATATGTCTTCTATGAATATGTGATCTTCTATGACGTAAGACAGATCTGACACAGGCGCATAATCAGACCTCCCTTGGGAAGCTCAGCAGAAGATGGACCCAGTGTTCTCGTCTGATTCACCTTCGCATTAGATCAGCTTCCAGTCGTTTTGCAAGTAAGACATAACATGACACAGAGCGAACTGGCAAAGCCAGGAATTGCAAACAGGTGCTCTGACCGCCTCGAACACGTGCGCTACGGATAAAAATGTAAAATGTACACAGGGTCAGGATGTGAACCTCTGTATAAAATGAGCATTATGTACAACCTCCTGGATGTTCTTTTGGCATTTTCCTGCCAAAATTGTGTGTGTGTGTGTGTGTGTGTGTGTGTGTGTGTGTGTGTGTGTGTGTGTGTGTGTGTGTGCGCGCGCGCGCGCGCGCGTGCGTGTGTGTGTGTATGTGCGCACGCGTGTGTTTGTGGGGGAACAGTGCATGTCTGAAAACATATTCAGTAAACTTCATTCTGCGGAACTAAAAGCCAAACGTATCGTGCAAGCCCATCATAAATGCTAGCAAATGTGTAGGATCTCAGGTTAGCGTCACGCTCGGTCCTCCTTTCCCCTATCTCCCCCCCATTAGACCTTGTTTGGCGATCTGGATATCAGTGTTTCCGATGATACTATAAAAAAAAAAGATCCCGTGTGTAGCATTCCTTTGCGCACCTCTTTACCGGAAACCATGAAAATATCCTTTCCCATATTATAGTCTGTAAGAATCATAATATGAACAGACTGAAAAAAAAGGTGATGTTGTCTGATTACATAACAAAACAAAAACAAAGAAAAAAAACCTATCACAGTGAAAGTCACAAACACGAGCAAAGTGAAATGTTTTTCATTCAAACACATATGATTCTGGATGTTCGATGTAGCAAACACATTTCATAAAGTAGCTTTATATTTTAAGAGTAACATCTTTTTTTCTCCTTTTTTTTTTTTTTTGCACACATCTGCGCGCATTCCCGAAAACACACACACACACACACACACACAGAAAGTTCAAACATGAGTGAAGGGCAGACAACCTGACAGGACCAAAACCAAGACCCCAGAGGTGAGGAGGAGGGGGGGGGGGTGAAGGGAGGGAGGGGGGGAGGGGCGGTGCCGGTATCTGACGCTGTCAGCCCCTACCAGCGGACAGAGGAGAGAAGGGGAGCATGCGGACTGGGGGTGGTGGGGAGGGAGGTTTGGGTTGAAGGGGGGATGGTGGTGAGAAGACAGGTATCTGGTTTCCACGTGGGTCCCAGGTGTGGGGGTGTCAGGTGTCCACTCGCACTGTGGGCTGCCTGTCACCACTGGGGCCAGGCTGATAGCGCCACACAGGACCCCCCCGATCCCCCACAGAGACACCCAACGGCAACAACCCGCGGATGGGGGGTTTGGTGGGGGGGGGGGGGAAATGGAGGAGAGGGAGAGGGGGAAGAGACGGGGTGGAGGAAACGGGGATGTGGGGGGTCGGAGGGGGGCGGTGGGAGTTTTGAGGTGGTGCAGGTAAATGGTGGCATTAAAGAAAGGTTTCTGGACGCTTGGTTACTTGTTCCGATTTGACGTGGACACTCACCGCAGGTGACCGGCCCCGGGACAGAGTTATTTCCCATACCTGCGTTAACTTCACTACGCTTATCTGAGCGAAAAACACGACGCAAACAGGCCCGTATTTCTCTGATTTGTTGCAGTGAACTACCTTCACTCGCACTAAGCGTAAATCTAGACAGGAATCAATAATCAATTTGCCGGACCTCAGACCCAATAAATCTCATGACCGCCAGAAATGGAGACGAACGGAAATGCGTTCAGCAGTGCAAAGCCTCCACGAAAAATCCGCGTCACATGACCAGTGACACTGACAGTGGTATCGCCCAACTCTGTATTCCATTTCGACGAGTTTAGTTTCAGCTTCTCAAGGAGGCGTCACTGCGTTCGGACAAATCAATATACGCTACACCACATCTCCTTGGTAGATGCCTGAGCAGCAGCATAACCCAACTCTCTAAGCCAGGCCTTGAGTACACACACACACACACACACACACACACATATATATATATATATATATATATATTTGTGTATTTGTCAAAGTGGATTTCTTCTACAGAACTTTACCAGAGGATAACACTCTCGTTGCCATGGGTTCTTTTCCAGTGCACCAAGTGCGTGCTGCACAAGGGACATCGGTTTATCGTCTCATCCGAATGACTGGACGCTCAGTTTGACAAAGATTTCATTGAAAACTCTGAGATGTTTTCATACGAGCACCACATGATTATGTTAAGAAATAAATCCTCTGGTTTGATCTAAATTAAACTTGCACTCGTCTTGGATTCACGAGCTAAAAATTCGACTGCCACACTTGGGATACCATGCCTACGACTCGTGTCTGCAAACAAGTGGAGTGATGGCCTAGAGGTAACGCGTCCGCCTTGGAAGCGAGAGAATCTGAGCGCACTGGTTCGAATCACGGCTCAGCCGCCGATATTTTCTCCCCCTCCACTAGACCTTGAGTGGTGGTCTGGACGCTAGTCATTTGGATGAGACGATAAACCGTGGGCAGCATGCACTTAGCGCACGTAAAAGAACCCACGGCAACAAATGGGTTGTTCCTGGCAACATTCTGGAGAAAAATCCACTTCGATAGGAAAAACAAATAAAACTGCACGCAGGAAAAAATACAAAAAAAAAAAAAAAAGGGTGGCGCTGTAGAGTAGCGACGCGCTCTCACTTGGGAAAGCAGCCCCGATTTCACACAGAGAAATCTGTTGTGATAAAAAGAAATACAAATACAACGAGATCTGAAGGCCAGATTCCCAACGGGCTGTGAATCTTTCCCATCACAAGACAAACAAAATTAATACCTTGACCCCCTGCTGGGGCACAGAGGACAGACAGTTATTTTAGTAGCACCATAGCAACATATGCCCCCACCCTACCTCCTATTTCTACGTACAGAGATTCCAGTGATGGTTCTTAAGTTGTGGTCGATGAAAGTGCACTGGTTTTGTTGTGATTTTTTTTCTTTTGAAGAAGGTCCTATTTTCCGTCAGAGCACATCGGTTGGTTTTTAAACACAATAAACAAAAACCATAAAAAACCATCTATATATTCTATATGTGTCTTAGTAAGTCTGCCCACGCTTTACGCTTTGTTTCTTTGTTTGATTTTTTGTCATGAGCTTTGAAGGAAAAGGTTTCGGTTTCAGATGCATTGAATTTCAAAGTGCTGTTGCTCCACAGTTATATTTTGTCGTCTGTGTGTGTTTGTGTGTGTGTGTGTGTGTGCGTGGTTACTCCCTTCCACCAGTACCGCCCCCCCGCCCCGCTTTCTCACTTCTCCATCGCCATCCAAAACCAAAACATCCTCCAAGTCAAACGAAAACGTACCGTTTCTTAACACTGACATACACACACAAACACCCACCAGCGCAACTCCTGCACACAAAGCACACGTGCGCGCATCACCCCTTGGCCCCCTCCCCCGACCCACCCCCACACTCTGACTATATGTGCAACAGGCAACAAAGAACAGAAGATCCATTCTTATTTTGTTAATAAGGAGTCGCCAAATCAGCTGGAGGTTGCCCAACAGCAACAAATAAGATTGCATTTTCCAACAGCTCTTATAAGTCATCCGGATGTCTTCATACAAAATTACCCCCCATCTTTGTCTGTTTGTCTGGTTCTCAATCTCTTGCCAAACTCCCGGTATGCGTGTGGTGTGTGAGTGCGTGCGCGTGTGTGTATGTGTGTGCGCACTGGCGTCTGTATGTGCCTGCGCGCACGTCTCTGTGTCTGTGAGTGCGTGTGTGTGATTGTGTATAAACATATATATATATATATATATATATATATATATATACATATACATATCTCTCTCTCTCTCTCTCTCTCTCTGTGTGTGTGTGTGTGTGTGTGTGTGTGTGTGTGTGTGTGTGTGTGTTGTAATCTTACACAGATATTCAGAAATGGGGCGGTGAATATGAGAGCAAGAAAGGGTTTAGAGATAGAGGGAAAAGAGAAAGAAAGAGTGGCCATATTGACAGGGGGAAAGAGAGACCGACGGAGAGACAGAGAGAGAGAAATGGAGGGAGGGGGAGAGAAAGGGGGGAGAGAGAACAGAGACAGCGAGAGAGAGACAGAGAGACAGAGACAGAGAGAGAGAGAGAGACACAGAGAGAGACAGAGAGAGAGGACACAGAAACGGGGGAACAAAAACAGATCCAAGGAGGAGAGAGAAAAACGGAGAGAGTAAGAGAGGGGGGGGGGGATGAAGGGGTGTGTGGGGGTGTGGGAGGAGGGGGAGGACAAACAGACAGACAGGGAAAGAGAGGATGGACGTGATGGATAAATGGCTCCCGTGTTAGAAAATGTTTAAATCACTCCATGAAACGGAACGATTCCATAATTTCAATCGATATATATATATATTCTATTTATTTTTGTTAAAGAAAAGTGTTTTCAAAAAAAAATTAATTTGCATTTGAAATAAAACATTCATAACAGAAATTGAAATGAATCATTTATAAATCATTAATGAAAGAAACGAAAACAAATCCTTTAAAACTCGATTTGTTCCACTTTCAAAATCAGAACAACCACAGGCACAACGAGAGGACATTCAAGAGACCATCATACATGTGGGTGAAGCTGTACCTGAGAAGAAATCTACATAAGCAAGGCTCTTTATTTATTCATTTACTTTTATTTACTTATTTATTCATGTATTTACTCAATAAGCTGTTCATATTTGGGAGGGAGAGGGATCTAAGTACTGTCGCCAAGCTGAGTACAAAGTGAGCACGAATGTCCACCCGTTTCACCAAGCAAGTTCCAGTTTAACATCCACACCCTTTCTTTTCAAGGCTTGATGTGCGGATTTTCCCCCCATTTACGAGTTGCATGTTTGGCTAGCTCTTCAGAACAGCTCAGTCTGTTTGATGGTAATCTGCCTGGACCTGTAAGTCCTCATCGGATCAAAGCAACCGGTGACGATAAAAGCGATCGATTACAGCGAAATTAGGGCGTTTCTGTTGAAAACTATACGGCGGATTTCACGAGATTAAAGAAACCACAAATCTTGGTTACAATGATGTTGAAATGTCACCACAAAGCAATACAGGTTAGCTGTTTGATGGTTATGTCGATGATAAATATTCTTCCATGGAAATTGGAGTGCCGGAATGGTGTGTGTGTGTGTGTGTGTGTGTGTGTGCAAGCCCGCGCGCGCGCGCGTGTGTGTGTTTGCGTGTGTGTGAGAGACACAGAGAGAGAGAACGAGAGGGAGAGAGAGTGAGACAGACAGACAGAAACAGAGAAAGAGACGTGGGTTTAAGAGAGGGGGGAGGGAAGGAATTTCTCTCCCCACATCCTCTGCTTTCTTTTTTCTTTCCCTTCACACACACACACACACACACACACGTGCGTGTACACACACATAAACGCATGCATATATATATATATATATATATATATGTATGTATGTATACCACACACACACAACAAAAACAAACAAAAAACACCGAGATACACAAATTCTATACTCAGCTGCCATGGTCAGACAAAGCCAGCGGAACAGGCAGTGATTGAAGACTCGAAGCCTGAGCTGCAAAACACACACACCCTCCCTCTGTCTCTGTCTGTGTCTCTCTCTGTCCCCCCAACCCTCCTTGTGTGTGTGTGTGTGTGTGAGCGTGTGTGTGTGTGTGTGTGTGTGTGTGTGTGAGCGTGTGTGTGTGTGTGTGTGTGAGCGTGTGTGTGTGTGCGTGTGTGGGTGTGTGTGTGTGTGTGCACATCCGCTGCGCCTCAAGCCGGGCGTGTCCGGAACAGAGGACGGGAGTGAGTGGGGTGGGGGGGAGGGGGGAGGGAAGGAGGGAGGAAGGGTGGGGGAGACAGGATCCATCTTCAGGTGCAGGCTGCTCCCCCCGGGTCTCCTCCTCCTCCTCCTCCCCCCAGCTGACAACTGTCACCCCACCCCACCCCCACTCCTTATCCCTCTACACATCCTCCCTCCCCACCGGCATTGGGTGACAAACACACCTGCAGACAAGGGCAGCGGGGTTGCTCCTCCGAGGACTGTCAGCGCTTCTTACCTGACACTTTGTAATCTTCGCCTGAATTCGGACCACCAATTATTTGCCCCTCGACAAATAACTTCTCACGTGTCTCTCCGTGTTTGATTAATATGCATGAAACATCCGAGATGGGAGGGGGGTGGGGGGTGCGCGGGTGGGTGGGTAGAGGGAAAGCGAGAAGTGGTGAAAGAAGATGACAGAGAAATATGATAGACGGGGGGTTAACACACAGAAGCATACACGAGAAAGCACACACAGACACAGAGCACACGCGTACGAGAGAGAGAGAGAGACAGACAGACAGAGACAGAGAGACAGAGAGTGAGACAGGGACAGAAAGACAGAGACAGAGTCAGAGACAGAGAGAGACACAATTAGACACAGAGAGTAAGAGACAGAGATAGAGATACAGATAGAGGGACAGAGAGGTTAGAATTCAGAATTTTATTTCTCAACGATCCATTTACGATTTTAAGAATGGCCCATTTCTTCCGGTCCGTGCTTGCTAATCTACGTCCAAAACAATGCGTCTTTCTCAGTTCAATTATTTATCGATCTTTGTCACTTACAGCCCCGTAGACCACTCTTGTTTTCTGCTGCAGAGCCACCCACCGCTGCTGATGCTGATCGTGTCGCAACAGAGGTTTTCTGCGGTGAATGTGGAAGAGGAGGATGGTACCAGAATGGCTGTGTGGGTGTGCCACTGCCTGACGCTCAGAGTCCCTCCACTGACACGATCCACTGCAATGACTGCTGCTGGAATTGAAGTCAGTTGGCCTCCCACATCACACACAGTGACGTCAGCCAGCGTCCAGTGGGAGCTGGGGGATTGTTGGTTCTGAGGACGACCTCCCCAACGTTTTGGATCCTGTCTCCGCCAGTCGATCACTGTTTTCAGTTTCAGTTTCTCAGCGTCATTGAGTTCGGGCAAATCCATACACGTACACCACATCTGCTAGACAGATGCCTGACCAGCAACATAACTCAAAGCGTTTAGTTAGACCTTGAGCGCATTCTTATATATTTGTGTATCTATCAGTGGATTTCTTCAACAGAATTTTGCCAAAGGACAACACTTTTGTTGCTGTGGGTTCCTTTTCAGTGCGCCAGTTGCGTGCTGCAAATGGGATCTCGGTTTGCCGTCTCAACCAAATGACTAGAAGCTGAGGCCGGGATTCGAACCTAGACCCTCACGGACGCTCTACTGGCATATAAGCGTCTTAACCATTCTACCAAATTCCTGCTTTGGGTGGCGACTGACTGATGAAGCCTGCAGTGGCAGAGTACCTTGCTGCCAGAGGGTCCACCCGAGGGTTCTGGCTGACTGTGAGCTGCACGTGCGTCCTTCATCCCCTGACTGCAGTGACCGGTGTCGCTGTGCTGCCCGTCCCCCTCGTCCGCCTAACTGTTAAAATCCTCTGAAGCTACAGAGAAAGAGAAAAGAACATTGGAAACAACTACCCACCAGTCAAGCCAAGCTGCTCAGGCTTGTCCTGTTGCATCCTTTTGTCCCTGCGATCTCTCACACTGTGGTCGTGGAACAAGGCAGAGTGGCGGTACCATTCAACGAGCACCTGCTCCGTAGTCAGCAAGCAATGGCAGTGCAGCGCCCGTCTTCCTCCGCCATCTACAGCATTTACAAGCACTCCAGGTTCTGATTCCGGGGGGTGACCTGTCACTCCTCTTGTCCGTGTTCCTGTTGGCTGACATGGCTGTGGATGAAGGGAGTACAGCTTCAGCAAAGCGAGAACAGCCTGAGCGGTGAAATGGCGGGTTGTGTTTATGTGGTCTGAGCGATAGAAGCCTCAGGCGGCTAATTTACTGCGATCGCCGGTCACACGACATTTCCCATCGACAACCTCTCGGCAACCAATCGGCAAGTCCGGCTGTCGCCCCGATGTCGTTTGTATTTAGCTCGTGACATTCGTGGGTCTATGTGACAACTGCTCGCCAGTCTCGTCCAACGATGTCCGTAAACTGATCGTAACTACAGGCAACACCACTTCATGATTGTCACAAGTTGTTGCACATTACAATCACGACTTCTATACTTCTATACAATACAGTACAACCAGTCGCAATTTGTTATTTGTTATTTGATACAAGTCATAATATGGTTCATCAGCCGTCATGATAAAATTGAAGTGCAACGTTGTGAGCACAGTATAAGCTTTAAGCTTGTTGATGCTCTTTTGTTATTCATTGCATTGTAATCATGTGTATTGTTGAATAATTAAAGATTATTTAAACCAACCAAAGTAGTCGTGTCAGCCGACACCCACGATCAACTGACGACGACAACGACAGGTTGTACAACGCTCGAAAACTGACCGCATCTTCCTCAAGAGTGGTTTATGTGTGTCCCTGAAATTTTGCCGACTACTTTCACTCGATACGGTCGTACACTGGTTAATGTGCATGCACAATTATTACCAGTCCATGACCGATGTTGTCTTGCCGAGTGAACAAGGACTATTACGAATCGAAGGAGTTAAAAACAAAAAGAAGACTGGGAGCATTTTGCGACTTTTTAAAGTGTTTGACCAAAATCTTGTCGTGAACCGCTCTTCCTCCCAGAGTGACTGGGGTTTAACCAGTGCCTGCAAACACCGTACGTCTGTTTCTTATGCCACAGAGAGCACTAGATTCCAGACAACTATTCAGATCAAGATGACGGAGGGTGTAGGGGTTTTTTTTTAACTGAAAAATAGCTAGGTAGGGAGAGTAGAAAAATAGCTAGTTAGGGAGAGTACAAAAAGAGCTGGGCAAGGAGATAGTTTGGTAGGAAGAGTAGAAAAATAGCTAGGTAAGAAGAGTAGAAAAATAGCTGGGTAGAGAGAGTAGAATTACAGCTTGGTCGGGAGAGTAGAAAAATAGCTCGGTAGGAAGAGTAGAATTATAGCTCGGTAGGGAGAGTAGAAAAATAGCTGGGTAGGAAGAGTAGAAAAATAGCTGGGTAGGAAGAGTAGAAAAATAGCTAGGTAGGGAGAGTAGAAAAACAGCAATAGCTAGGTAGGGAGAGTAGAAATAGCTAGGAAGGGAGAGTATAAAAAATAGCTAGATAGGAAGAGTACAATTATAGCTGGGGAGGGAGAGTAGAAAAATAGCTGGGTAGGGAGAAAGCTTGGTAGGAAGAGTAGAATTATAGCTGGGTAAGGAGGTAGCCAGGTAGGGAGAGCTAGAGTAGAAGTCCAAACGGTGCCGGTACTCGACTCTGTGCCTCTTGTACCCTGGGCAGCAGACAGTCCAACCACCTGGCCGCGTGCACACACGTGGCCTTTGTTATTGCCACAGCCACAAGTATGGCGACGCGAACTGAACCCGTGTGAAAGTCTGTGACACTATCAGTCACCACAAAACCATCCGTTCACACCAGGGCAGCCGTGAGTGTGAAGCCACACGTGGAGAAGTACAGAGGTCAGCTTGATCGTGTTGGTAGTCTCCCTTCCCCTCCCCCCTGGTTGTCTCCCCTCCCCCTCCCTCCCTCCTCCCTCCCACCCACCTCTCCCTTCCGTGCCCTCTTCAAACCTGTTGACTGGTGTGTGTGTGTGTGGAGAAAGACAAGAGGGTGGTGGTGGATGGGGTGGGTGGGTGGGGGCTGGCAAGGGGCCAGGGTCATAGTCCTCCTTCACAGGAATGACAGCTTGAAGCCTCCCAACGCCGCTCTTCACATCCTCCACAGGTGTACAAGTACCCCTACCCCCACCCCGCCCCCTTCACGCCTTCCAATCCTACCCCTCCCCTCCCGGTCCGCCCAGCACCTCCTCCCCACCCCACCTCTTTTATACCCCACCGCCACCTTCCTCCCTCCGTCCCTGTCCCTTTTCATGGAGAACCAGAAACAGTCAGGTTGGACAGTGAGTGGGACCTGTTTTATGTGGGTGCTCTTTCATTTCCTTGATTACACTGCTCTTTGATGTCTTTGATTCTGCTGTCGACAAATGGCAAAAAACGTAAGCTGTCTATTTTGATAAATGGACAGATTGATTTATCAAGAAATCAAGCTGCGTAATTATTGTTCTCTGATTCCTGATACAGTGTGCATGCGTGCGTGCGTGCGTGTGTGTGTGTGTGTACACGCGTACATGTGCAGAGGTATAATTGCATGTGATGTCCGCATGCATGCATGTACGCACGTGTATGCATATAATCATATATTATGATGCACGTTGAGAGGCACTCAGAAGAACTGAAGACTCACTGAGAAAGTTCATAGTTCAAGGATGAAGATTCAAGGAAGTGCCTTATCTCCCAGTCTGTCCCTGGAGCAAGAACAACAACAGTATTAATAATAATAATAATAAGAAGAAGAAGAAGCAGAAGAAGAATTACAATAAGAGAAAGAGAGAGAGAGGTGGTGGTGGTGGTGGAGAAGATAATGTCAACATTTTTGGTCGCCATCGAGCCACCACTGTTACTTCACTATTTTCACTGTCATTTCTGCTGCTGCTGATGCTGATGCTGTCACCACTGCGTACTTCACTGACACTGACAAACCACACAGGTTCCGTGCCTGCTAGAGAAGCTGAGGATACTGTCACATGTGTATTGTTCATCACTTTAAAGCCTCCGAGGAGTTCAGTTTTCTTCGGACCAGTGCTCCCATACTGTCTAGTCTCTCTCTCTCTCCCCCCTCTCTCTCACATACACTATGACACACACACACACACACACACACACACAAGCAACATAAGACTCCCAACAAAGTAGGTGGCGTGCTGTTCGCTGAAAGAGCGTCCAATTAATTATCCCGGGACGCCCAGGAAAGCGATCTCTTTGAAGCCACACCTGGGCCGGTGAGACGACCCTCCCCCGTTCCAGCGGCAACCTGGGGAGAGGACACCTGTTCAGGTGACAGCTCAGGGCCTTTGACAGCGCCTTTCAAAACACTGCGGGAGGCGCTTTCTTCTGTTCCACCATACCTACATACATCTCTTTGATAGCCGGTTTAGCGCATCGCGGTTAGCTCTCTCTCTCTCTCTCTCTCTCTTTTTATCCTCTGCCTCTCATTCTTATTTATCTCAGTATCTGCTGGGTGTGTGCGTGAGTGAGTAAGAGAGAGTGTATGTGCATGTGCATGTGCGTGTGTGTGTGTGTGTGTGTGTGTCCCTTTTCTTTCTCTCTCTATGCTTCCAGTCCCCTCCCGAAATCCCCCATCCCCCAGTTCCTCTATACACTCCCTTCTCTTTCTGGGCCTGTATCTTTCAGCGACTCTCTCCCCCGTCCTCACTCCTCACTCAGGTCGTGTGTTCATGTCTCTGTGTATCCCTCTCTCTATATCGGCCAACCGTCCGCAGAATCACATTTTATCACTTGTTTCCAGCTTGTTTCCTCTTCACTTTGAACGATCTGTCAGAAATGACGAGTTCGTGTCGGTTTGAAGGGATCGTGGGTTGAGTAATGAAGAAATGCTTGACTGCTGAACCTTGAAGAACGAAGTGAAAAATAACTGGTGTGAGATAAAACATTCCTTTAGAAAAATGGTGAGACATTTCGAGTTGTAGACTCCTCCTTAAGTAAGTACAGGGAAAGGAAAGTGAAAGGAAAGTGTTGGCAGGTAACATTGGTCGTTTTGGTGGTGAGTTCTATCAATTGACCAGATGACTCAAAACGTCGTGACCCCATTTAGATAAGGTACCTTTTATCTTTCACCAGTTATTTTTCACTATGCTGGACTGAGTTTCGTTCATCATTCAGGATGAAGGAGAGGGAGGAGACAGACATTAATTTCAACATAGTTACAGCCAAAGAGGACAGATATCGATGCGTATATATTCAAAGCCAGAGGAGACATACATCAATGTATAGATATTTACAGCCGGAGGAAGCAGACACGGATGTATAGATTTTTTACAGCCACAGTAACAAGCTTACGTACAACAGAAACGTTCATGATGGAACGCAAGGCAGTGCCTATGTCAGAAAAAAAAAACCCGTGGTCAAATGTAAATTATCTCTTGTGCACTGAAGCCTGAAAAAGGCCTTTCTTTGCTATATCTGCGACTATCTTTGATATTAGATTTGGCTGCAGTCCGTTTATCGTTGATGTTTCGCAAAGGTTAGTTTTTGAAACCATGGAAAATAGTTTACTGTGGCCATCGATTTGAGATTATTCTGTTGATGGTACCAGCTTCCTGTTGATCGATCCTGACGCCTATTGGCATATAGATCTCAGAGTCAATATAGGTACATGTCTCTGTCAGTCGATAGATACCCTGGCTCATAGATGATCCCATCGCTGATAGATTCCAGACACTGAAACCGGTGTAACAGACCAGACTCTACCCTGTCCACAATGTACCCCCGGATAAGGTGGCCCAGTCCAGAACATGCCCACGTATGAACTGACACTGGCCATAATACACCCCCGTATAAACTAGCCCACGCTACATTATACACAGAGCATAGTTTGGTTTAAGACAGTTTATATCTTTTGGGCCATTTTATACTGATTTCTTACTGATTCAGATAAAGGAATACTGCATTGACCAATCATGACAGAATCTGGGTAATTTTAATGTTTCTCAAAACCAATAAACAGTGCTTCGGTTTTCCATCGTTCAACTGCAATTTCTCTGTCGTCATCCAGAATTTCACGTCAATGAGGCACAACTGCATGTTTTGGGGACCAGAACTGAAGTCATTAGCAGGAGTGCAACAAAACAACTGACTGTGGCCAGTGAATTAGCTGTGTGAAACACTGTGATTTTCAAAGACATTTGCCAAAGGATGGGTGCATAATTGGAAACGAATTGATCCAAGGACAGACCCTTGAGGTACACCGTTCGACAGAGCGGATGGGTTGGACTTAAAGCCTGAAATACATGCAGGCTGACTTCTACCAGTGATAAATGAGTTAAAGAGATGAGCCTTTTATGGCGAGAGTGTCACAGCGGAAAATAAATACTGAGGGACAGGTAACCTCTGGTGGGTCCCACACACACACACACACGCGCGCGCGCATACACACAGAGCAAGGGCTTTGCTTCAGAAACCCGATTCCCTTTGGTCAAACACCAGAACTGTAGATTAGCTACAAAACACCTTTGGTATGATGTAGAGGGTGAGACTAAAATCACACTGACGATTGAAGCACATTCACTTACAGATGGCCTATCACCAAATACTTCAAGCCACAAACATGCAGGCAGTTCGTCGCGTTGAAGTCATTTTGATGCAAATTATCTCCACACTTCGTGCCACGAACACAAAAGTATCATACCTCCACCTTTGTCAACGGGAATAGTTAGTACACGACTCAAAGTTTGACTTTGAGCTCCGACCTTTTTGTGACTCTGATGACTTGAGACTAATTCTCTTACTTTACTTTTTTACCAATTGTCCGGCTAACCTCCACACTTCTTTCCCCTACTTTCTTTACATCAACTCCTGCTTTAAATTGAAATTTGCTGCCTGTTTTAAAAAATATTATCTCCCCCTCATCTTGTTCTTTCTTCTCTCCTTCCCTTTCCGCCCTCTCAACCATTTTTGTCCTCTCTGTTCCGTTTCTTTGTGGTCAAGGATCATGTTCACATCGCGCGAAGGACGTTGTAGCTGCAATCAGTGAAATAAACGGGGTCTGTTGTCGCTCTGTTGTCGCCCTGTGAAGGGACGGGGTGTTCTGTGACGGGGGCTTCAAGCCTCCCACGACCTGTCATCCCCAGTGTTAGTTTTAGGCTGATGTCACATCCCTGCCAAACCGACTTGAAAGGCCCTAGGCCTGGGGTCTCCGGCGTCACGAATTTACTGACCCTTTCACGCCTGGGTGTGAGATTCTGGCGTGACCGCCTCGTCACGGAACAGCGCCACCACGAAACGTCATGCGTCTTTCTGGAAGGGACGTTACTCTGGTGGTGTTTGGACTTCGGATTGTACTTTTTGCGAAGCGGTGATAAGATCAACTGCGTTTCACACTACGAACGCGATCAGTAGCCACGTGTTTTCTTACAAATGACGATGCTTCTATAAACTGACAGAAACAACGATTCTGTCAAATAGATCCATGTACTGAAACGGACATTTGAAAAAAAAACAAAAAAAACAACAAAAAACAACATTATATATATATATATATATATATATATATATATATATGTATACTGTACTTATACGGCTCACACTCCCCATCTGATGGGCTGTAAGCGCCTAACAAGAGACAATACATGTCAGTAGGGCAGATAATCCATTATTCTGTCTCCTTTCGTGATTATTTTACCTCCCTTTGATTTAAACAGCACTGCATTAAAAGAAAAGGAATGTCAATAAAACATAGGACGTGGGTGTCAATAAACACAGCTTACAGCTTGCTCATCGTCCTCCTTTTCCTTCCTCAATCCTTTCCATCCTCGCTTACGGGCCACGGTTTGTTTTAAAGCATTAGTGTGTCTTCACACATGCCTGCTGGTTTGACGAGTGCTACGAAGCTACAGCATATTGTCAAGCACAGGCTAAGTGTGGAAGGTGACAGAATGGTCAAGACACTCATCTGCCAGTACAGTGTCAGTGAGGGTCTGGGTTCGATTCACGCTCACGCCCTTTCTCCCTAGTCTGGAAAATCAAACTTGAGATTCAACTCATTTGGATGATACAAACTGAGGTCCCGTGTGCAGTACGCACTTGGCGCACTGAAAAAAGAACCCATGGCAACGAAAGTGTTGTCCTCTGGCGAAAGTCTGTACAAGAAATCCATTCTGATGGGCACAAAAATGTATATGTATGCACTCACAGCCTGACTGGTGCGGTAGGTTATGCTGCTTTTAGGCTGTCTGCTTGGCAGATGCGGTGTAGCGTATAAGGATTAGTGGGCACGCAGAAACTAAAACAGGTAACTATGTGACGGACGAGTGTGCGTTTCCCAATTTGGTTTATCACTGTCTCCTTTCTCTCTGACTTCCTTTATGTATGTGTGTATGCGTCTGTCTGTCTGCATCTGTGTGTGTGTGTGTGTGTGTGTGTGTGTGTGTGTGTGTGTGTGTGTGTGTGTGTGACAGAGAGAGAGAGAGAGAGAGAGAGAGAGAGCGTAAATTTATTTTCAAAAAGGTCATGGTTCAACTTGAAGGGGCTGAGTTACAACAAACGCCTTGCTTTGCATTCATGTCAACCACATACATGCACGCATATTTTGACACAATATCATTACACATCAAAGTTGTGGTCTTCCTTTAAAACCCTTGTACAAAATACAATGCAAGATTTCATTTTATTTTTCATGTCAAAAGCAAGACAAGGCCAAAAATGATGGTGGTTGGAAATATTCTAATTAACGGGATATATTTTTGCTGTTTTTCATTCACACACACATCTCTCTCTCTCATCTCTCTCTCTCTCTCTCTCATAGGCAGCCCTCTCTGTTCAGACTGTCATTGCTCATGTCATCCACTATCGAACACGTTAACAAACTAGCAATTTACTTGTTTAAAATTTAGAAATATTAAATGCAGTTAGTGCGTGATTATTAACTTTTCCCCCTTTGTTGTTATTCTGTGTGAATCAGACTAAATGCAGATGATGACTGTCTTTCTCATTTTCAGGTTACAGTTGTGTTATTTTGCATATCTAAATATACTACCTATTTAATGTTTGTTTACACCACCCTTCATGAGGGGCCATGGCCTGTGTTGAATAAGGCTCTCTTGTCCGTATCACACACACACACACACACACACTACAAAACTGTCACTATCTCTTTACACCCCTCTTCACAGCTTCACCCCCACCCCCCTCGCCCCCAGAGTGCAGAGAACAGAACAACTGGAGTCAAGTTGTCAACACCCACTGACTACATCAATCCTGACAACCCCACCACATGTTAATACAAAAAAAAAGAACAAAAAAGACACAAAAAACCCCAACAAAACAACCACCACCGAAAACAAAATAAACCCTCCCACAGGAATTCCAACCACGTTTCAATGAAGTCAAGCTGTTTACTACCTGTACGGGCCCGAGCGCAGGTGCGAGGCCAGGCACAGAGAGAGAGAGATAGAGATAGAGAGCACTGAGGGCGCCGCAAAAGGTAACAGCCGTTGGCTTTCTCTGTCTCTTCAGCTGGGCCAATGGAGCGCGAGCCCCCCCTCCCCCGTGCAGGGAAGCGTAACAAAGAGGTGTCCGCCGAGGAGCAAGGCAGCACGGCCAGTTGCACGTGCACAATGAGGCAGCCAGTCAAGCGTGCTGACCGCAAGCTCTGGGGAGGACACTGATTGAACAGAAAGACTGGGGGCCAGGTGTGCCGCACAGGTACTGGGACAGGAAAAAGTGCTGTGGCATCCACTCGATAGTGGAGCTATGCACAGGTTTTGGGAGTAAGAAAATACTTTAAAATACCACTCCCCCTTAAAACAACAACAGCAACAACAACAACTGTGCATAACGAGCCGCATACATGTTAAACAGGTTCTTTTATGAAGGCGAAGACGCGAGACTGACTTGTTGGTTGAGTTTATCAGTTACATCAGAAAATGCTGGCACTTTGCACGTAACTTTCCACTTCATTATCAAATATTGTGTGCATTTTCACTATTGCGTTTGTTCGTCACACGTGCAAGAGCACGATGTAAGCTCAGGCTTGATGTTGCTCAAGTTTTCCTTTTTATCTTATATATATATATATATATATATATATATATATATATATAT
>JAAQRG010330925.1:0-18345 GCA_011634625.1 Babylonia areolata | reverse complement strand
ATTTGGTTTGGTTTGATTTGGTGTTGTTTGGTTTGGTCTATTTCGTTTGGTTTGATTTGGTGTGGTTTGGTTTGGTTTGGTGTGGTTTGGTTTGGTCTATTTGGTTTGGTTTGGTTTGGTGTGGTTTGGTTTGATTTGGTGTGGTTTGGTTTGGTCTATTTCGTTTGGTTTAATTTGGTGTGGTTTGGTTTGGTCTATTTCGTTTGGTTTCATTTGGTGTGGTTTGGTTTGGTTTGGTTTGGTTTGTTCTATTTGGTTTGGTTTGGTTTGGTGTGGTTTGGTTTGGTCTATTTCGTTTGGTTTGATTTGGTGTGGTTTGGTTTGGTGTGGTTTGGTTTGGTCTATTTGGTTTGGTTTGATTTGGTGTGGTTTGGTTTGGTCTATTTGGTTTGGTTTGGTTTGGTGTGGTTTAGTTTGGTCTATTTCGTTTGGTTTGATTTGGTGTGGTTTGGTTTGGTTTGGTCTATTTGGTTTGGTTTGATTTGGTGTGGTTTGGTTTGGTGTGGTTTGGTTTGATTTGGTGTGGTTTGGTTTGGTCTATTTCGTTTGGTGTGGTTTGGTTTGATTTGGTGTGGTTTGGTTTGGTCTATTTCGTTTAGTTTGATTTGGTGTGGTTTGGTTTGGTCTATTTGGTTTGGTTTGGTTTGGTGTGGTTTGGTTTGGTCTATTTCGTTTGGTTTGATTTGGTGTGGTTTGGTTTGGTGTGGTTTGGTTTGGTCTATTTGGTTTGGCTTGATTTGGTGTGGTTTGGTTTGGTCTATTTGGTTTGGTTTGGTTTGGTGTGGTTTGGTTTGGTCTATTTCGTTTGGTTTGATTTGGTGTGGTTTGGTTTGGTGTGGTTTGGTTTGGTGTATTTGGTTTGGTTTGATTTGGTGTGGTTTGGTTTGGTCTATTTGGTTTGGTTTGGTTTGGTGTGGTTTGGTTTGGTCTATTTCGTTTGGTTTGATTTGGTTTGGTTTGGTTTGATTTGGTGTGGTTTGGTTTGGTTTGGTCTATTTGGTTTGGGTTGGTTTGATTTGGTGTGGTTTGGTTTGGTTTGGTCTATTTGGTTTGGTTTGGTTTGATTTGGTGTGGTTTGATTTGGTGTGGTTTGATTTGGTGTGGTTTGGTATGGTCTATTTGGTTTGGTTTGGTTTGATTTGGTGTGGTTTGATTTGGTTTGGTTTGGTTTGGTTTGGTGTGGTTTGGTTTGGTGTGGTTTGATTTGGTGTGGTTTGGTTTGGTGTGGCTTGGTTTGATTTGGTTTGATTTGGTGTGGTTTGATTTGGTGTGGTTTGGTATGGTTTGGTCTATTTGGTTTGGTTTGGTTTGGTTTGGTTTGGTTTGATTTGGTATGGTTTGGTTTGGTTTGGTTTGATTTGGTATGGTATAGTTTGGTTTCGTTTGGTTTGGTTTGGTTTGGTTTGGTTTGGTGTGATTTGGTTTGGTTTGGTTTGATTTGGTATGGTTTAGTTTGGTTTGGTTTGATTTGCTATGGTTTGGTTTGGTTTGCTTTGGTTTGGTTTGATTTGGTGTGATTTGGTATGGTTTGTTTTGGTTTGGTTTGATTTGGTGTGATTTGGTTTGGTTTGGTTTGGTTTGATTTGCTTTGGTTTGGTTTGATTTGGTGTGATTTGGTATGGTTTGTTTTGGTTTGGTTTGATTTGGTTTGGTTTGATTTGGTGTGATTTGGTATGGTTTGGTTTGGTTTGGTTTGATTTGGTATGGTTTGGTTTGGTTTGGTTTGGTTTGATTTTGTTTGGTTTGATTTGGTATGGTTTGGTTTGGTTTGGTTTGGTTTGGTCTATTTGGTTTGGTTTGATTTGGTGTGGTTTGGTTTGGTCTATTTGGTTTGGTTTGGTTTGGTGTGGTTTGGTTTGGTCTATTTGGTTTGGTTTGATTTGGTGTGGTTTGGTTTGGTCTATTTAGTTTGGTTTGATTTGGTGTGGTTTGGTTTGGTGTGGTTTGGTTTGGTCTATTTGGTTTGGTTTGATTTGGTGTGGTTTGGTTTGGTCTATTTGGTTTGGTTTGGTTTGGTGTGGTTTGGTTTGGTCTATTTCGTTTCGTTTGATTTGGTTTGGTTTGGTTTGATTTGGTGTGGTTTGGTTTGGTTTGGTCTATTTTGTTTGGTTTGGTTTGATTTGGTGTGGTTTGGTTTGGTTTGGTCTATTTGGTTTGGTTTGGTTTGATTTGGTGTGGTTTGATTTGGTGTGGTTTGATTTGGTGTGGTTTGGTATGGTCTATTTGGTTTAGTTTGATTTGGTGTGGTTTGATTTGGTTTGGTTTGGTTTGGTTTGGTTTGGTGTGGTTTGATTTGGTGTGGTTTGGTTTGGTGTGGTTTGGTTTGATTTGGTTTGATTTGGTGTGGTTTGATTTGGTGTGGTTTGGTATGGTTTGCTCTATTTGGTTTCGTTTGGTTTGGTTTGGTTTGATTTGGTGTGATTTGGTATGGTTTGGTCTGGTTTGGTTTGATTTGGTATGGTTTGGTTTGGTTTGGTTTCGTTTGATTTGGTTTGGTTTGATTTGGTATGGTTTGGTTTGGTTTGGTTTGGTCTATTTGGTTTGGTTTGATTTGGTGTGGTTTGGTTTGGTCTATTTGGTTTGGTTTGGTTTGGTGTGGTTTGGTTTGGTCTATTTGGTTTGGTTTGATTTGGTGTGGTTTGGTTTGGTGTATTTCGTTTGGTTTGATTTGGTGTGGTTTGGTTTGGTTTGGTGTGGTTTGGTTTGGTCTATTTGGTTTGGTTTGGTTTGGTGTGGTTTGGTTTGATTTGGTGTAGTTTGGTTTGGTCTATTTCGTTTGGTGTGGTTTGGTTTGATTTGGTGTGGTTTGGTTTGGTCTATTTCGTTTGGTTTGATTTGGTGTGGTTTGGTTTGGTCTATTTGGTTTGGTTTGGTTTGGTGTGGTTTGGTTTGGTCTATTTCGTTTAGTTTGATTTGGTTTGGTTTGATTTGGTGTGGTTTGGTTTGGTGTGGTTTGGTTTGGTCTATTTGGTTTGGTTTGATTTGGTGTGGTTTGGTTTGGTTTGGTTTGGTTTGGTCTATTTGGTTTGGTTTGGTTTGGTGTGGTTTGGTTTGGTCTATTTCGTTTGGTTTGATTTGGTGTGGTTTAGTTTGGTGTGGTTTGGTTTGGTCTATTTGGTTTGGTTTGATTTGGTGTGGTTTGGTTTGGTCTATTTGGTTTGGTTTGGTTTGGTGTGGTTTGGTTTGGTCTATTTCGTTTGGTTTGATTTGGTTTGGTTTGGTTTGATTTGGTGTGGTTTGGTTTGGTTTGGTCTATTTGGTTTAGTTTGGTTTGATTTGGTGTGGTTTGGTTTGGTTTGGTCTATTTGGTTTGGTTTGGTTTGATTTGGTGTGGTTTGATTTGGTGTGGTTTGATTTGGTGTGGTTTGGTATGGTCTATTTGGTTTGGTTTGGTTTGATTTGGTGTGGTTTGATTTGGTTTGGTTTGGTTTGGTTTGTTGTGGTTTGGTTTGGTGTGGTTTGGTTTGATTTGGTTTGATTTGGTGTGGTTTGATTTGGTGTGGTTTGGTATGGTTTGGTCTATTTGGTTTGGTTTGGTTTGGTTTGGTTTGGTTTGATTTGGTATGGTTTGGTTTGGTTTGGTTTGATTTGGTATGGTATAGTTTGGTTTGGTTTGGTTTGGTTTGGTTTGGTTTGGTTTGGTTTGGTTTGGTTTGGTTTGATTTGGTATGGTTTGGTTTGGTTTGGTTTGGTTTGGTCTATTTGTTTGGTTTGATTTGGTGTGGTTTGGTTTGGTCTATTTGGTTTGGTTTGGTTTGGTGTGGTTTGGTTTGGTCTACTTGGTTTGGTTTGATTTGGTGTGGTTTGGTTTGGTCTATTTCGTTTGGTTTGATTTGGTGTGGTTTGGTTTGGTTTGGTGTGGTTTGGTTTGGTCTATTTGGTTTGGTTTGGTTTGGTGTGGTTTGGTTTGGTCTATTTGGTTTGGTTTGATTTGGTGTGGTTTGGTTTGGTCTATTTCGTTTGGTTTGATTTGGGGTGGTTTGGTTTGGTTTGGTGTGGTTTGGTTTGGTCTATTTGGTTTGGTTTGGTTTGGTGTGGTTTGGTTTGATTTGGTGTGGTTTGGTTTGGTCTATTTCGTTTGGTGTGGTTTGGTTTGATTTGGTGTGGTTTGGTTTGGTCTATTTCGTTTGGTTTGATTTGGTGTGGTTTGGTTTGGTCTATTTGGTTTGGTTTGGTTTGGTGTGGTTTGGTTTGGTCTTTTTCGTTTGGTTTGATTTGGTGTGGTTTGGTTTGGTTTGGTGTGGTTTGGTTTGGTCTATTTGGTTTGGTTTGGTTTGGTGTGGTTTGGTTTGATTTGGTGTGGTTTGGTTTGGTCTATTTCGTTTGGTGTGGTTTGGTTTGATTTGGTGTGGTTTGGTTTTGTCTATTTCGTTTGGTTTGATTTGGTGTGGTTTGGTTTGGTCTATTTGGTTTGGTTTGGTTTGGTGTGGTTTGGTTTGGTCTATTTCGTTTGGTTTGATTTGGTGTGGTTTGGTTTGGTGTGGTTTGGTTTGGTCTATTTTGTTTGGTTTGGTTTGGTGTGGTTTGGTTTGATTTGGTGTGGTTTGGTTTGGTGTGGTTTGGTTTGGTTTGGTTTGGTTTGATTTGGTGTGGTTTGATTTGGTGTGGTTTGGTATGGTCTATTTGGTTTGGTTTGGTTTGATTTGGTGTGGTTTGATTTGGTTTGGTTTGGTTTGGTTTGGTGTGGTTTGGTTTGGTGTGGTTTGGTTGGATTTGGTTTGATTTGGTGTGGTTTGATTTGGTGTGGTTTGGTATGGTTTGGTCTATTTGGTTTGGTTTGGTTTGGTTTGGTTTGGTTTGATTTGGTATGGTTTGGTTTGGTTTGGTTTGATTTGGTATGGTATAGTTTGGTTTCGTTTGGTTTGGTTTGGTTTGGTTTGGTTTGGTGTGATTTGGTTTGGTTTGGTTTGATTTGGTATGGTTTAGTTTGGTTTGGTTTGATTTGGTATGGTTTGGTTTGGTTTGCTTTGGTTTGGTTTGATTTGGTGTGATTTGGTATGGTTTGTTTTGGTTTGGTTTGATTTGGTGTGATTTGGTTTGGTTTGGTTTGGTTTGATTTGGTTTGGTTTGGTTTGATTTGGTCTGATTTGGTATGGTTTGTTTTGGTTTGGTTTGATTTGGTTTGGTTTGATTTGGTGTGATTTGGTATGGTTTGGTTTGGCTTGGTTTGATTTGGTATGGTTTGGTTTGGTTTGGTTTGGTTTGGTTTGGTTTGGTTTGATTTGGTTTGGTTTGATTTGGTATGGTTTGGTTTGGTTTGGTTTGGTTTGGTCTATTTGGTTTGGTTTGATTTGGTGTGGTTTGGTTTGGTGTGGTTTGGTTTGGTCTATTTCGTTTGGTTTGATTTGGTGTGGTTTGGTTTGGTTTGGTTTGGTTTGGTCTATTTGGTTTGGTTTGGATTGGTGTGGTTTGGTTTGGTCTATTTCGTTTGGTTTGATTTGGTGTGGTTTGTTTTGGTGTGGTTTGGTTTGGTCTATTTGGTTTGGTTTGATTTGGTGTGGTTTGGTTTGGTCTATTTGGTTTGGTTTGGTTTGGTGTGGTTTGGTTTGGTCTATTTCGTTTGGTTTGATTTGGTGTGGTTTGGTTTGGTGTGGTTTGGTTTGGTCTATTTGGTTTGGTTTGGTTTGGTGTGGTTTGGTTTGATTTGGTGTGGTTTGGTTTGGTCTATTTCGTTTCGTGTGGTTTGGTTTGATTTGGTGTGGTTTGGTTTGGTCTATTTCGTTTGGTTTGATTTGGTGTGGTTTGGTTTGGTCTATTTGGTTTGGTTTGGTTTGGTGTGGTTTGGTTTGGTCTATTTCGTTTGGTTTGATTTGGTGTGGTTTGGTTTGGTCTATTTCGTTTGGTTTGATTTGGTTTGGTTTGGTTTGATTTGGTGTGGTTTGGTTTGGTTTGGTCTATTTGGTTTAGTTTGGTTTGATTTGGTGTGGTTTGGTTTGGTTTGGTCTATTTGGTTTGGTTTGGTTTGATTTGGTGTGGTTTGATTTGGTGTGGTTTGATTTGGTGTGGTTTGGTATGGTCTATTTGGTTTGGTTTGGTTTGATTTGGTGTGGTTTGATTTGGTTTAGTTTGGTTTGGTTTGGTGTGGTTTGATTTGGTGTGGTTTGGTTTGGTGTGGTTTGGTTTGATTTGGTTTGATTTGGTGTGGTTTGATTTGGTGTGGTTTGGTATGGTTTGGTCTATTTGGTTTCGTTTGGTTTGGTGTGGTTTGGTTTGATTTGGTATGGTTTGGTTTGGTTTGGTTTGATTTGGTATGGTATAGTTTGGTTTGGTTTGGTTTGGTTTGGTTTGGTTTGGTTTGGTGTGATTTGGTTTGGTTTGGTTTGATTTGGTATGGTGTGGTTTGGTTTGGTCTATTTGGTTTGGTTTGATTTGGTGTGGTTTGGTTTGGTCTATTTCGTTTGGTTTGATTTGGTGTGGTTTGGTTTGGTTTGGTGTGGTTTGGTTTGGTCTATTTGGTTTGGTTTGGTTTGGTGTGGTTTGGTTTGATTTGGTGTGGTTTGGTTTGGTCTATTTCGTTTGGTTTCATTTGGTGTGGTTTGGTTTGGTCTATTTCGTTTGGTTTCATTTGGTGTGGTTTGGTTTGGTTTGGTTTGGTTTGGTCTGTTTGGTTTGGTTTGGTTTGGTGTGGTTTGGTTTGGTCTATTTCGTTTGGTTTGATTTGGTGTGGTTTGGTTTGGTGTGGTTTGGTTTGGTCTATTTCGTTTGGTTTGATTTGGTGTGGTTTGGTTTGGTGTGGTTTGGTTTGGTCTATTTGGTTTGGTTTGATTTGGTGTGGTTTGGTTTGGTCTATTTGGTTTGGTTTGGTTTGGTGTGGTTTGGTTTGGTCTATTTCGTTTGGTTTGATTTGGTGTGGTTTGGTTTGGTGTGGTTTGGTTTGGTGTATTTGGTTTGGTTTGATTTGGTGTGGTTTGGTTTGGTCTATTTGGTTTGGTTTGGTTTGGTGTGGTTTGGTTTGGTCTATTTCGTTTGGTTTGATTTGGTGTGGTTTGGTTTGGTGTGGTTTGGTTTGGTCTATTTGGTTTGGTTTGATTTGGTGTGGTTTGATTTGGTCTATTTCGTTTGGTGTGGTTTGGTTTGATTTGGTGTGGTTTGGTTTGGTCTATTTCGTTTGGTTTGGTTTGGTGTGGTTTGGTTTGATTTGGTGTGGTTTGATTTGGTCTATTTCGTTTGGTGTGGTTTGGTTTGGTTTGGTGTGGTTTGGTTTGATTTGGTGTGGTTTGGTTTGGTCTATTTCGTTTGGTGTGGTTTGGTTTGATTTGGTGTGGTTTGGTTTGGTGTGGTTTGGTTTGGTCTATTTCGTTTGGTTTGATTTGGTGTGGTTTGGTTTGGTCTATTTGGTTTGGTTTGGTTTGGTGTGGTTTGGTTTGGTCTATTTCATTTGGTTTGATTTGGTGTGGTTTGGTTTGGTGTGGTTTGGTTTGGTCTATTTCGTTTGGTTTGATTTGGTGTGGTTTGGTTTGGTTTGGTTTGGTTTGGTTTGGTTTGATTTGGTTTGATTTGGTGTGGTTTGATTTGGTGTTGTTTGGTTTGGTTTGATTTGGTGTGGTTTGGTTTGGTTTGGTCTATTTGGTTTGGTTTGGTTTGATTTGGTGTGGTTTGGTTTGGTTTGGTTTCGTCTATTTGGTTTGGTTTGGTTTGATTTGGTGTGGTTTGGTTTGGTGTGGTTTGGTTTGATTTGGTTTGATTTGGTGTGGTTTGATTTGGTGTGGTTTGGTATGGTCTATTTGGTTTGGTTTGGTTTGATTTCGTGTGGTTTGATTTGGTTTGGTTTGGTTTGGTTTGGTGTGGTTTGGTTTGGTGTGGTTTGGTTTGATTTGGTTTGATTTGGTGTGGTTTGATTTGGTGTGGTTTGGTCTATTTGGTTTGGTTTGGTTTGGTTTGCTTTGGTTTGATTTGGTGTGGTTTGGTATGGTTTGGTCTATTTGGTGTGATTTGGTATGGTTTGGTTTGGTTTGGTTTGAGTTGGTGTGATTTGGTATGGTTTGGTTTGGTTTGGTTTGATTTGGTGTGATTTGGTTTGGTTTGGTTTGGTTTGGTTTGATTTGGTTTGATTTGGTTTGGTTTGGTTTGGTTTGATTTGGTGTGATTTGGTATGGTTTGGTTTGGTTTGGTTTGAGTTGGTGTGATTTGGTATGGTTTGGTTTGGTTTGGTTTGATTTGGTGTGATTTGGTTTGGTTTGGTTTGGTTTGATTTGGTTTGGTTTGATTTGGTGTGATTTGGTTTGGTTTGGTTTGATTTGGTGTGATTTGGTTTGGTTTGGTTTGGTTTGGTTTGGTTTGATTTGGTGTGACTTGGTATGGTTTGGTTTGGTTTGGTTTGATTTGGTGTGATTTGGTTTGGTTTGATTTGGTGTGATTTGGTATGGTTTGGTCTGGTTTGGTTTGATTTGGTATGGTTTGGTTTGGTTTGGTTTCGTTTGATTTGGTTTGGTTTGATTTGGTATGGTTTGGTTTGGTTTGGTTTGGTTTGGTCTATTTGGTTTGGTTTGATTTAGTGTGGTTTGGTTTGGTCTATTTGGTTTGGTTTGGTTTGGTGTGGTTTGGTGTGGTCTATTTGGTTTGGTTTGATTTGGTGTGGTTTGGTTTGGTCTATGTCGTTTGGTTTGATTTGGTGTGGTTTGGTTTGGTTTGGTGTGGTTTGGTTTGGTCTATTTGGTTTGGTTTGGTTTGGTGTGGTTTGGTTTGATTTGGTGTGGTTTGGTTTGGTCTATTTCGTTTGGTTTAATTTGGTGTGGTTTGGTTTGGTCTATTTCGTTTGGTTTCATTTGGTGTGGTTTGGTTTGGTTTGGTTTGCTTTGGTCTATTTGGTTTGGTTTGGTTTGGTGTGGTTTGGTTTGGTCTATTTCGTTTGGTTTGATTTGGTGTGGTTTGGTTTGGTGTGGTTTGGTTTGGTCTATTTGGTTTGGTTTGATTTGGTGTGGTTTGGTTTGGTCTATTTGGTTTGGTTTGGTTTGGTGTGGTTTGGTTTGGTCTATTTCGTTTGGTTTGATTTGGTGTGGTTTGGTTTGGTGTGGTTTGGTTTGATTTGGTGTGGTTTGGTTTGGTCTATTTCGTTTGGTGTGGTTTGGTTTGATTTGGTGTGGTTTGGTTTGGTCTATTTGGTTTGGTTTGATTTGGTGTGGTTTGGTTTGGCCTATTTGGTTTGGTTTGGTTTGGTGTGGTTTGGTTTGGTCTATTTCGTTTGGTTTGATTGGTTTGGTTTGGTTTGATTTGGTGTGGTTTGGTTTGGTTTGGTCTATTTGGTTTGGTTTGGTTTGATTTGGTGTGGTTTGGTTTGGTTTGGTCTATTTGGTTTAGTTTGGTTTGATTTGGTGTGGTTTGATTTGGTGTGGTTTGGTATGGTCTATTTGGTTTTGTTTGGTTTGATTTGGTGTGGTTTGATTTGGTTTGGTTTGGTTTGGTTTGGTGTGGTTTGATTTGGTGTGGTTAGGTTTGGTGTGGTTTGGTTTGATTTGGTTTGATTTGGTGTGGTTTGATTTGGTGTGGTTTGGTATGGTTTGGTCTATTTGGTTTGGTTTGGTTTGGTTTGTTTTGGTATGGTTTGGTTTGGTTTGGTTTGATTTGGTATGGTATAGTTTGGTTTGGTTTGGTTTGGTTTGGTTTGGTTTGGTGTGATTTGGTTTGGTTTGGTTTGATTTGGTATGGTTTGGTTTGGTTTGGTTTGATTTGGTATGGTTTGGTTTGGTTTGCTTTGGTTTGGTTTGATTTGTTGTGATTTGGTATGGTTTGTTTTGGTTTGGTTTGATTTGGTGTGATTTGGTTTGGTTTGGTTTGGTTTGATTTGGTTTGGTTTGGTTTGATTTGGTGTGATTTGGTATGGTTTGTTTTGGTTTGGTTTGATTTGGTTTGGTTTGATTTGGTGTGATTTGGTATGGTTTGGTTTGGTTTGGTTTGATTTGGTATGGTTTGGTTTGGTTTGGTTTGGTTTGGTTTGGTTTGATTTGGTTTGGTTTGATTTGGTTTGGTTTGGTTTGGTCTATTTGGTTTGGTTTGATTTGGTGTGGTTTGGTTTGGTTGGTCTATTTGGTTTGGTTTGGTTTGGTGTGGTTTGGTTTGGTCTATTTGGTTTGGTTTGATTTGGTGTGGTTTGGTTTCGTCTATTTCGTTTGGTTTGATTTGGTGTGGTTTGGTTTGGTTTGGTGTGGTTTGGTTTGGTCTATTTGGTTTGGTTTGGTTTGGTGTGGTTTGGTTTGATTTGGTGTGGTTTTGTTTGGTCTATTTCGTTTGGTGTGGTTTGGTTTGATTTGGTGTGGTTTGGTTTGGTCTATTTCGTTTGGTTTGATTTGGTGTGGTTTGGTTTGGTCTATTTGGTTTGGTTTGGTTTGGTGTGGTTTGGTTTGGTCTATTTGGTTTGGTTTGATTTGGTGTGGTTTGGTTTGGTCTATTTGGTTTGGTTTGGTTTGGTGTGGTTTGGTTTGGTCTATTTGGTTTGGTTTGATTTGGTGTGGTTTGGTTTGGTTTGGTGTGGTTTGGTTTGGTCTATTTGGTTTGGTTTGGTTTGGTGTGGTTTGGTTTGATTTGGTGTGGTTTGTTTTGGTCTATTTCGTTTGGTGTGGTTTGGTTTGATTTGGTGTGGTTTGGTTTGGTGTGGTTTGGTTTGGTCTATTTCGTTTGGTTTGATTTGGTGTGGTTTAGTTTGGTGTGGTTTGGTTTGGTCTATTTGGTTTGGTTTGATTTGGTGTGGTTTGGTTTGGTCTATTTGGTTTGGTTTGGTTTGGTGTGGTTTGGTTTGGTCTATTTCGTTTAGTTTGATTTGGTGTGGTTTGGTTTGGTCTATTTGGTTTGGTTTGGTTTGGTGTGGTTTGGTTTGGTCTATTTCGTTTGGTTTGATTTGGTGTGGTTTGGTTTGGTCTATTTCGTTTGGTTTAATTTGGTGTGGTTTGGTTTGGTCTATTTCGTTTGGTTTCATTTGGTGTGGTTTGGTTTGGTTTGGTTTGGTTTGGTCTATTTGGTTTGGTTTGGTTTGGTGTGGTTTGGTTTGGTCTATTTCGTTTGGTTTGATTTGGTGTGGTTTGGTTTGGTGTGGTTTGGTTTGGTCTATATGGTTTGGTTTGATTTGGTGTGGTTTGGTTTGGTCTATTTGGTTTGGTTTGGTTTGGTGTGGTTTGGTTTGGTCTATTTCGTTTGGTTTGATTTGGTGTGGTTTGGTTTGGTTTGGTCTATTTGGTTTGGTTTGATTTGGTGTGGTTTGGTTTGGTGTGGTTTGGTTTGATTTGGTGTGGTTTGGTTTGGTCTATTTCGTTTGGTGTGGTTTGGTTTGATTTGGTGTGGTTTGGTTTGGTCTATTTCGTTTGGTTTGATTTGGTGTGGTTTGGTTTGGTCTATTTTGTTTGGTTTGGTTTGGTGTGGTTTGGTTTGGTCTATTTCGTTTGGTTTGATTTGGTGTGGTTTGGTTTGGTTTGGTCTATTTGGTTTGGTTTGATTTCGTGTGGTTTGGTTTGGTGTGGTTTGGTTTGATTTGGTGTGGTTTGGTTTGGTCTATTTCGTTTGGTGTGGTTTGGTTTGATTTGGTGTGGTTTGGTTTGGTCTATTTCGGTTGGTTTGATTTGGTGTGGTTTGGTTTGGTCTATTTGGTTTGGTTTGGTTTGGTGTGGTTTGGTTTGGTCTATTTCGTTTGGTTTGATTTGGTGTGGTTTGGTTTGGTGTGGTTTGGTTTGGTCTATTTGGTTTGGTTTGATTTGGTGTGGTTTAGTTTGGTCTATTTGGTTTGGTTTGATTTGGTGTGGTTGGTTTGGTGTGGTTTGGTTTGATTTGGTGTGGTTTGGTTTGGTCTATTTCGTTTGGTGTGGTTTGCTTTGATTTGGTGTGGTTTGGTTTGGTCTATTTGGTTTGAGTTTGATTTGGTGTGGTTTGGTTTGGTCTGTTGGTTTGGTTTGATTTGGTGTGGTTTGGTTTGGTCTATTTCGTTTGGTTTGATTTGGTGTGGTTTGGTTTGGTCTATTTGGTTTGGTTTGATTTGGTGTGGTTTGGTTTGGTGTGGTTTGGTTTGATTTGGTTTGATTTGGTGTGGTTTGATTTGGTGTGGTTTGGTATGGTCTATTTGGTTTGGTTTGGTTTGATTTGGTGTGGTTTGATTTGGTATGGTTTGGTTTGGTTTGGTTTGGTTTGGTCTATTTGGTTTGGTTTGATTTGGTGTGGTTTGGATTGGTCTATTTGGTTTGGTTTGGTTTGGTGTGGTTTGGTTTGGTCTATTTCGTTTGGTTTGATTTGGTGTGGTTTGGTTTGGTTTGGTCTATTTGGTTTGGTTTGATTTGGTGTGGTTTGGTTTGGTGTGATTTGCTTTGATTTGGTGTGGTTTGGTTTGGTCTATTTCGTTTGGTGTGGTTTGGTTTGATTTGGTGTGGTTTGGTTTGGTCTATTAGGTTTGGTTTGATTTGGTGTGGTTTGGTTTGGTCTATTTGGTTTGGTTTGGTTTGGTGTGGTTTGGTTTGGTCTATTTCGTTTGGTTTGATTTGGTGTGGTTTGGTTTGGTCTATTTGGTTTGGTTTGGTTTGGTGTGGTTTGGTTTGGTCTATTTCGTTTGGTTTGATTTGGTGTGGTTTGGTTTGGTGTGGTTTGGTTTGGTCTATTTCGTTTGGTTTGATTTGGTGTGGTTTGGTTTGGTTTGGTTTGGTTTGGTCTATTTGGTTTGGTTTGGTTTGGTGTGGTTTGGTTTGGTCTATTTCGTTTGGCTTGATTTGGTGTGGTTTGGTTTGGTGTGGTTTGGTTTGGTCTATTTGGTTTGGTTTGATTTGGTGTGGTTTGGTTTGGTCTATTTGGTTTGGTTTGGTTTGGTGTGGTTTGGTTTGGTCTATTTGGTTTGGTTTGATTTGGTGTGGCTTGGTTTGGTCTATTTCGTTTGGTTTGATTTGGTGTGGTTTGGTTTGGTTTGGTGTGGTTTGGTTTGGTCTATTTGGTTTGGTTTGGTTTGGTGTGGTTTGGTTTGATTTGGTGTGGTTTGTTTTGGTCTATTTCGTTTGGTTTAATTTGGTGTGGTTTGGTTTGGTCTATTTCGTTTGGTTTCATTTGGTGTGGTTTGGTTTGGTTTGGTTTGGTTTGGTCTATTTCGTTTGGTTTAATTTGGTGTGGTTTGGTTTGGTCTATTTCGTTTGGTGTGGTTTGGTTTGATTTGGTGTGGTTTGGTTTGGTCTATTTGGTTTGGTTTGATTTGGTGTGGTTTGGTTTGGTCTATTTGGTTTGGTTTGGTTTGGTGTGGTTTGGTTTGGTCTATTTCGTTTGGTTTGATTTGGTTTGGTTTGGTTTGATTTGGTGTGGTTTGGTTTGGTTTGGTCTGTTTGGTTTGGTTTGGTTTGATTTGGTGTGGTTTGGTTTGGTTTGGTCTATTTGGTTTGGTTTGGTTTGATTTGGTGTGGTTTGATTTGGTGTGGTTTTGTATGGTTTGTTTTGGTTTGGTTTGATTTGGTTTGGTTTGATTTGGTGTGATTTGGTATGGTTTGGTTTGGTTTGGTTTGATTTGGTATGGTTTGGTTCGGTTTGGTTTAGTTTGGTTTGGTTTGGTTTGATTTGGTTTGGTTTGATTTGGTATGGTTTGGTTTGGTTTGGTTTGGTTTGGTCTATTTGGTTTGGTTTCATTTGGTGTGGTTTGGTTTGGTCTATTTGGTTTGGTTTGGTTTGGTGTGGTTTGGTTTGGTCTATTTGGTTTGGTTTGATTTGGTGTGGTTTGGTTTGGTCTATTTCGTTTGGTTTGATTTGGTGTGGTTTGGTTTGGTCTATTTGGTTTGGTTTCGTTTGGTGTGGTTTGGTTTGATTTGGTGTGGTTTGGTTTGGTCTATTTCGTTTGGTGTGGTTTGGTTTGATTTGGTGTGGTTTGGTTTGGTCTATTTGGTTTGGTTTCATTTGGTGTGGTTTGGTTTGGTCTATTTGGTTTGGTTTGGTTTGGTGTGGTTTGGTTTGGTCTATTTGGTTTGGTTTGGTTTGGTGTGGTTTGGTTTGGTCTATTTCGTTTGGTTTGATTTGGTGTGGTTTGGTTTGGTGTGGTTTGGTTTGGTCTATTTGGTTTGGTTTGATTTGGTGTGGTTTGGTTTGGTCTATTTGGTTTGGTTTGGTTTGGTGTGGTTTAGTTTGGTCTATTTCGTTTGGTTTGATTTGGTGTGGTTTGGTTTGGTTTGGTCTATTTGGTTTGGTTTGATTTGGTGTGGTTTGGTTTGGTGTGGTTTGGTTTGATTTGGTGTGGTTTGGTTTGGTCTATTTCGTTTGGTGTGGTTTGGTTTGATTTGGTGTGGTTTGGTTTGGTCTATTTCGTTTAGTTTGATTTGGTGTGGTTTGGTTTGGTCTATTTGGTTTGGTTTGGTTTGGTGTGGTTTGGTTTGGTCTATTTCGTTTGGTTTGATTTGGTGTGGTTTGGTTTGGTGTGGTTTGGTTTGGTCTATTTGGTTTGGCTTGATTTGGTGTGGTTTGGTTTGGTCTATTTGGTTTGGTTTGGTTTGGTGTGGTTTGGTTTGGTCTATTTCGTTTGGTTTGATTTGGTGTGGTTTGGTATGGTCTATTTGGTTTGGTTTGGTTTGATTTGGTGTGGTTTGATTTGGTTTGGTTTGGTTTGGTTTGGTGTGGTTTCATTTGGTGTGGTTTGGTTTGGTGTGGTTTGGTTTGATTTGGTTTGATTTGGTGTGGTTTGATTTGGTGTGGTTTGGTTTGCTTTGGTCTATTTGGTTTGGTTTGGTTTGGTGTGGTTTGGTTTGGACTATTTCGTTTGGTTTGATTTGGTTTGGTTTGGTTTGATTTGGTGTGGTTTGGTTTGGTTTGGTCTATTTGGTTTGGTTTGGTTTGATTTGGTGTGGTTTGGTTTGGTTTGGTCTATTTGGTTTGGTTTGGTTTGATTTGGTGTGGCTTGATTTGGTTTGGTTTGATTTGGTGTGGTTTGGTATGGTCTATTTGGTTTGGTTTGGTTTGATTTGGTGTGGTTTGATTTGGTTTGGTTTGGTTTGGTTTGGTGTGGTTTGGTTTGGTGTGGTTTGGTTAGGTTTGGTTTGATTTGGTGTGGTTTGATTTGGTGTGGTTTGGTATGGTTTGGTCTATTTGGTTTGGTTTGGTTTGGTTTGGTTTGGTTTGATTTGGTTTGGTTTGGTTTGGTTTGATTTGGTGTGATTTGGTATGGTTTGGTTTGGTTTGGTTTGAGTTGGTGTGATTTGGTATGGTTTGGTTTGGTTTGGTTTGATTTGGTGTGATTTGGTTTGGTTTGGTTTGGTTTGGTTTGATTTGGTGTGATTTGGTTTGGTTTGGTTTGGTTTGGTTTGGTTTGATTTGGTGTGATTTGGTATGGTTTGGTTTGGTTTCGTTTGATTTGGTGTGATTTGGTTTGGTTTGATTTGGTGTGATTTGGTATGGTTTGGTCTGGTTTGGTTTGATTTGGTATGGTTTGGTTTGGTTTGGTTTGGTTTGATTTGGTTTGGTTTGATTTGGTATGGTTTGGTTTGGTTTGGTTTGGTTTGGTCTATTTGGTTTGGTTTGATTTGGTGTGGTTTGGTTTAGTCTATTTGGTTTGGTTTGGTTTGGTGTGGTTTGGTTTGGTCTATTTGGTTTGGTTTGATTTGGTGTGGTTTGGTTTGGTCTATTTCGTTTGGTTTGATTTGGTGTGGTTTGGTTTGGTTTGGTGTGGTTTGGTTTGGGCTATTTGGTTTGGTTTGGTTTGGTGTGGTTTGGTTTGATTTGGTGTGGTTTGGTTTGGTCTATTTCGTTTGGTTTCATTTGGTGTGGTTTGGTTTGGTCTATTTCGTTTGGTTTCATTTGGTGTGGTTTGGTTTGGTTTGGTTTGGTTTGGTCTGTTTGGTTTGGTTTGGTTTGGTGTGGTTTGGTTTGGTCTATTTCGTTTGGTTTGATTTGGTGTGGTTTGGTTTGGTGTGGTTTGGTTTGGTCTATTTGGTTTGGTTTGATTTGGTGTGGTTTGGTTTGGTCTATTTGGTTTGGTTTGGTTTGGTGTGGTTTAGTTTGGTCTATTTCGTTTGGTTTGATTTGGTGTGGTTTGGTTTGGTTTGGTCTATTTGGTTTGGTTTGATTTGGTGTGGTTTGGTTTGGTTTGGTTTGGTTTGGTCTATTTGGTTTGGTTTGGTTTGGTGTGGTTTGGTTTGGTCTATTTCGTTTGGTTTGATTTGGTGTGGTTTATTTGGTGTGGTTTGGTTTGGTCTATTTGGTTTGGTTTGATTTGGTGTGGTTTGGTTTGGTCTATTTGGTTTGGTTTGATTTGGTGTAGTTTGGTTTGGTGTGGTTTGGTTTGGTCTATTTCGTTTGGTTTGATTTGGTGTGGTTTGGTTTGGTTTGGTTTGGTTTGGTCTATTTGGTTTGGTTTGGTTTGGTGTGGTTTGGTTTGGTCTATTTCGTTTGGTTTGATTTGGTGTGGTTTGGTTTGGTGTGGTTTGGTTTGGTCTATTTGGTTTGGTTTGATTTCGTGTGGTTTGGTTTGGTCTACTTGGTTTGGTTTGGTTTGGTGTGGTTTCATTTGGTCTATTTCGTTTGGTTTGATTTGGTTTGGTTTGGTTTGATTTGGTGTGGTTTGGTTTGGTTTGGTCTATTTGGTTTGGTTTGGTTTGATTTGGTGTGGCTTGGTTTGGTTTGGTCTATTTGGTTTGGTTTGGTTTGATTTGGTGTGGTTTGATTTGGTGTGGTTTGATTTGGTGTGGTTTGGTATGGTCTATTTGGTTTGGTTTGGTTTGATTTGGTGTGGTTTGATTTGGTTTGGTTTGATTTGGTGTGGTTTGATTTGGTGTGGTTTGGTATGGTTTGGTCTATTTGGTTTGGTTTGGTTTGGTTTGGTTTGGTTTGGTTTGGTTTGGTTTGGTTTGATTTGGTATGGTTTGGTTTGGTTTGGTTTGATTTGGTATGGTATAGTTTGGTTTGGTTTGGTTTGGTTTGGTTTGGTTTGGTTTGGTGTGATTTGGTTTGGTTCGGTTTGATTTGGTATGGTTTGGTTTGGTTTGGTTTGATTTGGTATGGTTTGGTTTGGTTTGCTTTGGTTTGGTTTGATTTGGTGTGATTTGGTATGGTTTGTTTTGGTTCGGTTTGATTTGGTGTGATTTGGTTTGGTTTGGTTTGATTTGGTTTGGTTTGGTTTGATTTGGTGTGATTTGGTATGGTTTGTTTTGGTTTGGTTTGATTTGGTTTGGTTTGATTTGGTGTGATTTGGTATGGTTTGGTTTGGTTTGGTTTGATTTGGTATGGTATGGTTTGGTTTGGTTTGGTTTGGTTTGGTTTGGTTTGATTTGGTTTGGTTTGATTTGGTATGGTTTGGTTTGGTTTGGTCTATTTGGTTTGGTTTGATTTGGTGTGGTTTGGTTTGGTCTATTTGGTTTGGTTTGGTTTGGTGTGGTTTGGTTTGGTCTATTTGGTTTGGTTTGATTTGGTGTGGCTTGGTTTGGTCTATTTCGTTTGGTTTGATTTGGTGTGGTTTGGTTTGGTTTGGTGTGGTTTGGTTTGGTCTATTTGGTTTGGTTTGGTTTGGTGTGGTTTGGTTTGATTTGGTGTGGTTTGGTTTGGTCTATTTCGTTTGGTGTGGTTTGGTTTGATTTGGTGTGGTTTGGTTTGGTCTATTTCGTTTGGTTTGATTTGGTGTGGTTTGGTTTCGTCTATTTGGTTTGGTTTGGTTTGGTGTGGTTTGGTTTGGTCTATTTCGTTTAGTTTGATTTGGTGTGGTTTGGTTTGGTCTATTTGGTTTGGTTTGGTTTGGTGTGGTTTGGTTTGGTCTATTTCGTTTGGTTTGATTTGGTTTGGTTTGGTTTGATTTGGTGTGGTTTGGTTTGGTTTGGTCTATTTGGTTTGGTTTGGTTTGATTTGGTGTGGTTTGGTTTGGTTTGGTCTTTTTGGTTTGGTTTGGTTTGATTTGGTGTGGTTTGATTTGGTGTGGTTTGATTTGGTGTGGTTTGGTATGGTCTATTTGGTTTGGTTTGGTTTGATTTGGTGTGGTTTGATTTGGTTTGGTTTGGTGTGGTTTGATTTGGTGTGGTTTGGTTTGGTGTGGTTTGGTATGGTTTGGTCTATTTGGTTTGGTTTGGTTTGGTTTGGTTTGGTTTGATTTGGTATGGTTTGGTTTGGTTTGGTTTGGTTTGATTTGGTATGGTATAGTTTGGTTTGGTTTGGTTTGGTTTGGTTTGGTGTGATTTGGTTTGGTTTGGTTTGATTTGGTATGGTTTGGTTTGGTTTGGTTTGATTTGGTATGGTTTGGTTTCGTTTGCTTTGGTTTGGTTTGATTTGGTGTGATTTGGTATGGTTTGTTTTGGTTTGGTTTGATTTGGTGTGATTTGGTTTGGTTTGGTTTGGTTTGATTTGGTTTGGTTTGGTTTGATTTGGTGTGATTTGGTATGGTTTGATTTGGTTTGGTTTGATTTGGTGTGATTTGGTATGGTTTGGTTTGGTTTG
>JAAQRG010330903.1:0-18410 GCA_011634625.1 Babylonia areolata | reverse complement strand
TTTTTTTATCTTGTTATGTTGTGTTACTATGATTGTGATTGTTATTATTTTGATTATGATTACGATGATTGTTATGATTGCTTTGTAATTATTATGATTTATTAATATTATTATTATTATTTTCATCATCATCATTATCGATATTATTTTCTCTAGAGCTGACGACGAAAACTCTGTTGGATCTCTGTTATGCTTCTACCTAGTGATGAAAAATACTGCTCAGTAATTGGCGACATTTTACCTATATTATATCATTATTATGATATAATTACACATTATACCTGTATACTTTACTGAACAATATCAAACGAACAAACTCGAAATCTTCCATTTGGTTTCTTGAATGAGGTGGTGTGACTGTGAAATCTCTCTCTCTCTCTCTCTCTCTCTCTCTCCCCCCGAAGTCACATGCATGTCTGTGCTTGCAGTGACCATGCAGATTATTGGCGGTGTGTTCACGGGGATTTCTCGGGTCTTTCTCGCCCCCGTGTCTGAAGGGCGTTGCATTGCTGAATAGATATTAAAAGCTTTAGTCATTCTCTCTCTCTCTCTCTGTCTGTCTCTCTCCTGCCTCAGATTGTATATTTTCACTGTCTTCACACAAACTTCACAGAAAAGCTTAACAGTTTCGTAAAAAAAATTTAAAAAATAATAATAAAAATGTTTTCACAAAATGTTATTAAAAAAGATGATTAAAATTCTACACACCGCAAGTAGTGATAGAGAACTGAAACTGAATTTTCGCTCTGTTGGTATTTTATGGCGGTAAAACTTGGGAATAATCCGGTGAGATAGAACCCCCTGTTCTATTACTACTCCTCATTATGTCCCACAGCTATTAGCCTGTGAATGTGGACATGCGGCTCCGCTCTGCATTGGGATACAGCATATATGTTGTTGTTTTGTTTTTTTATCAGATCGTCATGGGCCATTGATTATTCACGCACGGTACTTTGTGGTTGAGAGGCAATGGTAGAGAGATTTATATAGATTGTGTGTGTGTGTGTGTGTGTGTGTGTGTGTGTGTGTGTGTGTGTGTGTACATTCACAGGGGTTCGTTCCGGTATGCCGCTCACTCCGTGCCACGTCCTTTCAGACAGATCATCCATCGGCTTTTCACCAGGACAGAAAGTTCCGATCGGCTGGCTATGTGTACATATATATGAAAAGAATACTTAACAGTGGATCTCCAAATCACAAACCGATCATGCGTATGCACACGCCAAAATCACTCAAGAGTCGAAACACGTGAAGATTACTACTACTACAACTTCAGCTGATGTATACGTGCACACTACACACCAACACGCGCACGCTCGTAAAAGGCTCAATGTGATGAATGATGTGGACACATATAGCGCCTATCTTCGATCGGAGACTAAACTCCACGCGATTTACAAACTCGGGGTCATTTGCACAACAGGCTGCCAACCTGGGCAGAGCTGACTGACGCTGCCACTGGGCGCTCATCATTCGTTTCCTGTGTTATTCGATCAGATTTCATGCACGCACGCACGCACACTCAGACAAAATATAACTTGCGATACCATTCGGTTCGCCAAACTATCCTAGGGCACGTGCCGGCCTTGACTGCTCCATCCGAACACGCTATTCACATAACCCGCGCGTGCACGTTTGTGTGTCGGTGTCTGAGTTGTGCGTGTGCACGTGGGTGCATGCCTGAGAGAGAGAGACGCTCAGATGGAGGTGAGAGGAATGGAGGCAGACATAGAGACAGGAGGATGCAGACAGAGACAGGAGGATGTAGACACACAGACAGGAGGACGCACACAGAGAGACAGGATGCAGACACAGACAGGATGCAGAGAGACAGGATACAGACACACAGACAGGATGCAGAGACAGGAGGTTGCAGACAGAGACAGAAGGATGCAGAGACAGGAGGATGCAGACAGAGACAGGAGGATGCAGACAGGAGGATGCAGACAGACAGGAGGATGCAGACACAGAGACAGGAGGATGCAGACAGAGACAGGAGGATGCAGACACAGAGACAGGAGGATGCAGACAGAGACAGGAGGATGCAGACACAGAGACAGGAGGATGCAGACACACAGACAGGAGGATGCAGACATACAGACAGGAGGATGCAGACATACAGACAGGAGGATGCAGACAGGAGGATGCAGACATACAGACAGGAGGATGCAGACAGGAGGATGTAGACACAGACAGGAGGATGCAGACAGAGACAGGAGGATGCAGACAGAGACAGGAGGATGCTGACACAGAGACAGGAGGATGCAGACAGAGACAGGAGGATGCAGACAGAGACAGGAGGAAGAGACAGGAGGATGCAGACAGAGACAGGAGGAAGAGACAGGAGGATGCAGACAGAGACAGGAGGATGCAGACAGAGACAGGACGATGCAGACACAGAGACAGGAGGATGCAGACAGAGACAGGAGGATGCTGACACAGAGACAGGAGGATGCAGACAGAGACAGGAGGATGCAGACAGAGACAGGAGGAAGAGACAGGAGGATGCAGACAGAGACAGGAGGAAGAGACAGGAGGATGCAGACAGAGACAGGAGGATGCAGACAGAGACAGGACGATGCAGACACAGAGACAGGAGGATGCAGACAGAGACAGGAGGATGCTGACACAGAGACAGGAGGATGCAGACAGAGACAGGAGGATGCAGACAGAGACAGGAGGAAGAGACAGGAGGATGCAGACAGAGACAGGACGATGCAGACACAGAGACAGGAGGATGCAGACAGAGACAGGAGGAAGAGACAGGAGGATGCAGACAGAGACAGGAGGAAGAGACAGGAGGATGCAGACAGAGACAGGAGGATGCAGACAGAGACAGGACGATGCAGACACAGAGACAGGAGGATGCAGACAGAGACAGGAGGATGCTGACACAGAGACAGGAGGATGCAGACAGAGACAGGAGGATGCAGACAGAGACAGGAGGAAGAGACAGGAGGATGCAGACAGAGACAGGACGATGCAGACACAGAGACAGGAGGATGCAGACAGAGACAGGAGGAAGAGACAGGAGGATGCAGACAGAGACAGGAGGAAGAGACAGGAGGATGCAGACAGAGACAGGAGGATGCAGACAGAGACAGGACGATGCAGACACAGAGACAGGAGGATGCAGACAGAGAGACAGGAGGATGCAGACACAGAGACAGGAGGATGCAGACAGAGACAGGAGGATGCAGACACAGAGACAGGAGGATGCAGACACAGAGACAGGAGGATGCTGAGAGAGACAGGAGGATGTAAACACACAGGAGGATGCAGACAGAGACAGGAGAATGCAGACATAGATAGGAGGATGCAGACACAGAGACAGGAGGATACACGCACAGAGACAGGAGGATGCAGACACAGAGACAGGAGGATGCAGACAGACAGGAGGATGCAGACAGACAGGAGGATGCAGACACAGAGACAGGAGGATGCAGACAGAGACAGGAGGATGCAGACACAGAGACAGGAGGATGCAGACAGAGACAGGAGGAAGAGACAGGAGGATGCAGACACAGAGACAGGAGGATGCAGACACAGAGACAGGAGGATGTAGACAGAGACAGGAGGATGCAGACACAGAGACAGGAGGATGCAGACACAGAGACAGGAGGATGTAGACAGAGACAGGAGGATGCAGACACAGAGACAGGAGGATGCAGACACAGAGACAGGAGGATGTAGACAGAGACAGGAGGATGCAGACACAGAGACAGGAGGATGCAGACACAGAGACAGGAGGATGTAGACAGAGACAGGAGGATGCAGACACAGAGACAGGAGGATGCAGACACAGAGACAGGAGGATGTAGACAGAGACAGGAGGATGCAGACACAGAGACAGGAGGATGCAGACACAGAGACAGGAGGATGTAGACAGAGACAGGAGGATGCAGACACAGAGACAGGAGGATGCAGACACAGAGACAGGAGGATGTAGACAGAGACAGGAGGATGCAGACACAGAGACAGGAGGATGCAGACACAGAGACAGGAGGAGGATGCAGACACAGAGACAGGAGGATGCAGACACAGAGACAGGAGGAGGATGCAGACACAGACAGGAGGAGTATGCAGACACAGACAGGAGGATGCAGACACAGAGACAGGAGGATGCAGACACAGACAGGAGGATGCAGACACAGACAGGAGGATGCAGACACAGAGACAGGAGGATGCAGACACAGAGACAGGAGGATGCAGACACAGAGACAGGAGGATGCAGACAGAGACAGGAGGATGCAGACAGAGACAGGAGGATGCAGACACAGAGACAGGAGGATGTAGACAGTGAGACAGGAGGATGCAGACACAGAGACAGGAGGATGTAGACACAGACAGGAGGATGCAGACACAGACAGGAGGATGCAGACACAGACAGGAGGATGCTGACACAGAGACAGGAGGATGCTGACACAGAGACAGGAGGATGCAGACACAGAGACAGGAGGATGCAGACAGGAGGATGCAGACACAGAGACAGGAGGATGCAGACACAGAGACAGGAGGATGCAGACACAGAAAGGAGGATGCAGACACAGAGACAGGAGGATGCAGACACACAGACAGGAGGATGCAGACAGAGACAGGAGGATGCAGACACAGAGACAGGAGGATGCAGACACAGAGACAGGAGGATGCAGACAGACAGGAGGATGCAGACACAGAAAGGAGGGTGCAGACACAGACAGGAGGGTGCAGACACAGACAGGAGGATGCAGACAGAGACAGGAGGATGCAGACACAGAGACAGGAGGATGCAGACACAGAGACAGGAGGATGTAGACACAGAGACAGGAGGGTGCAGACAGGAGGGTGCAGACACAGACAGGAGGATGCAGACAGAGACAGGAGGATGCAGACACAGACAGGAGGATGCAGACAGAGACAGGAGGATGCAGACACAGACAGGAGGATGCAGACAGAGACAGGAGGATGCAGACACAGACAGGAGGATGCAGACAGAGACAGGAGGGTGCAGACACAGACAGGAGGGTGCAGACACAGAGACAGGAGGATGCAGACACAGACAGGAGGATGCAGACACAGAGACAGGAGGATGCAGACAGACAGGAGGATGCAGACAGAGACAGGAGGATGCTGAGAGAGACAGGTGGATGCAGACACAGAGACAGGAGGATGCTGAGAGAGACAGGTGGATGCAGACACAGAGACAGGAGGATGCTGAGAGAGACAGGAGGATGCTGAGACAGACAGGAGGATGCAAACACAGAGACAGGAGGATGCAGACACAGAGACAGGAGGATGCAGACAGGAGGATGCAGACACAGACAGGAGGATGCAGACAGGAGGATGCAGACACAGAGACAGGAGGATGCAGACAGGAGGATGCAGACAGACAGGTGGATGCAGACAGACAGGTGGATGCAGACACAGAGACAGGAGGATGCAGACACAGAGACAGGAGGATGCAGACAAGAGGATGCAGACACAGACAGGAGGATGCAGACACAGAGACAGGAGGATGCATACAGAAGGATGCAGACACAGACAGGAGGATGCAGACAGACAGGTGGATGCAGACACAGACAGGAGGATGCAGACACAGACAGGAGGATGCAGACACAGACAGGAGGATGCAGACACAGAGACAGGTGGATGCAGACAGAGACAGGAGGATGCAGACACACAGACAGGTGGATGCAGACAGAGACAGGAGGGTGCAGACACAGAGACAGGAGGATGCAGACACAGACAGGAGGATGCAGACACAGAGACAGGAGGAGTATGCAGACACAGACAGGAGGATGCAGACACAGACAGGAGGATGTAGACACAGAGACAGGAGGATGTAGACACAGAGACAGGAGGATGCAGACACAGAGACAGGAGGATGCAGACAGGAGGATGCAGACACAGACAGGAGGATGCAGACACAGAGACAGGAGGATGCAGACAGGAGGATGCAGACACAGACAGGAGGATGTAGACACAGAGACAGGAGGATGTAGACACACAGACAGGAGGATGCAGACACACAGACAGGAGGATGCAGACACAGAGACAGGAGGATGCAGACAGGAGGATGCAGACACAGACAGGAGGATGCAGACAGGAGGATGCAGACACAGACAGGAGGATGTAGACACAGAGACAGGAGGATGTAGACACAGAGACAGGAGGATGCAGACACAGAGACAGGAGGATGCAGACAGGAGGATGCAGACAGACAGGAGGATGCAGACACAGAAAGGAGGATGCAGACACACAGACAGGAGGATGCAGACACAGACAGGAGGATGCAGACACAGAGACAGGAGGATGTAGACACAGAAAGGAGGATGCAGACACAGACAGGAGGATGTAGACACAGACAGGAGGATGCAGACACAGACAGGAGGATGTAGACAGTGAGACAGGAGGATGTAGACAGTGAGACAGGAGGATGTAGACAGTGAGACAGGAGGATGTAGACAGTGAGACAGGAGGATGTAGACACACAGACAGGAGGATGTAGACAGTGAGACAGGAGGATGCAGACACAGAGACAGGAGGATGTAGACAGTGAGACAGGAGGATGCAGACACAGAGACAGGAGGATGTAGACAGTGAGACAGGAGGATGCAGACACAGACAGGAGGATGCAGACACAGACAGGAGGATGCAGACACAGAGACAGGAGGATGCAGACACAGACAGGAGGATGCTGACACAGAGACAGGAGGATGCAGACACAGACAGGAGGATGCAGACACAGAGACAGGAGGATGCAGACAGGAGGATGCAGACACAGAGACAGGAGGATGCAGACAGAGACAGGAGGATGCAGACACACAGACAGGAGGATGCAGACACACAGACAGGAGGATGCAGACACAGAGACAGGAGGATGCAGACAGAGACAGGAGGATGCAGACACAGACAGGAGGATGCAGACACAGACAGGACGATGCAGACACAGACAGGACGATGCAGACAGGAGGATGCAGACACAGAGGCGGACATATCAAAAAGCCCGCGAGTTGGTGTGGGCTCTTTGATCTGCAGTCCCTGTGTGACCTTGCAGCTTAGTTGACTGAACGATTTGCGGAGTTCACTTCCATCCGTTTTCTCAGCAAGTATTTCTACCTCTTTGCGCCGCTTTCTGTGCATGAACGGATTTTTACTGTAATGGAAGGCATTGGTATCACGTTCGGGATATTTTCATGATGTACACAACAAACAGAAACGCCACAAAAAAAAGAAAATTAAAAATAACAAAATTAAAAATAACAAAATTAAAAATAACAAAATTAAAAATAAAAAACAGCTCACGCGCTCGCGCCCTCACACACACAGAGAAAATTTGTAGTGGGAAGCAATCTTTCATTGTCCTTGCACAATTGATTCAATCACAATACACCAACACACCCCCACAACGAAGCAGTTATAAAGCAAGGACAAATGACATCCAGACTGATTGTACTGAGTTAGCACCAGCAGTACTATAAAATAATTATGCCCTGTCGCTCAAATCCTTTGTGGCCTGGATATTTTGATACAAAATTGTTTCTAAAAACCTTGCCCCTGCCTAAAGTACAGGAAATGCAAACTGTATGGGTGCAAATAGTAGCATTCACAGGCAGTTCGTTTAAAGGGGCTTTCTAGTGCCTTTATGTTCAAATTCATCTCATCACACACACACGCGCACGAACGCACACACACCGATAATCACCGTTTTTATGACTAAAGGGCATTTGATAAAAGTTGCCAAATCTTAAAATCTGTCCAAACTCCATGTTATTCACGTGTCGACAATTTCCACTTTGCTTCAGATTTCACTATCTCGTGAAAGGAAAAACATGCATACCACAATGCTGACAAACATTTTCCATATCACATTCTATCTCTCTGCCATTTGCGTGGCATCACCGCTTCCAAAAACAGCTCAGGCTTGTTTTACACTGAACGCGGCAATCGGTTAAAAAAAATAATAATTAGAAACCGAAATAAAAGTGGTGGTATAAAATGAACTGGAAAATAAAACCTACAAGACACCCATTCTCCTTAACATATATACATGTTACTGTCAAGTCGTCTCCTTAAGGTGCTGTGACAAATGCTTACAACACTGTAATAACATAAGCGGTTATTGCAATATCACTCACACACACGCACTGACCCACACATTGACGCCGCACGCACGCATACGCGCGATATCAAAACTCGTTAAGTGGACCGGACCAAAAAAAATACAGGAGACGACTTTCGTCAGAAGAAAATGTTTCCAGAGAAAACGCCGGAGCAGGAAGAGGCTGACAGAAAAGGGACGCCAAACGACAGGCCGGAGCTTCCATGCTGGTGCTGACATCACAGACAGTCCCCTGGTGTCCCTTCAGTGTGTGGCCGTTGTGCAGGTGACACGTCACCTGATCGGTGTATTGTACAAAAAAAAGAGCTGAGCCTTGGGCAGCGTTGGTCTTGCCATAGTCAATGGATTGTATCAATTCATGAATTATTGTTCGTCACGAGTGTACCTGCATCGTTATTTAATACTGATTTTGAGTATTTTATCCAGTTTGGGGGCGGGGGGGGGGGGTTAATACACGAAAAATATGAAATCATATCTTTAAAAATTCCTGTGCATGAATACAGTATTTACACGAATCTTCCAGCCACGATTTACCGGTTGCTACATGGAACATCAAAACACTCAGTGTAAAGCTCAGCATATTTGCTTTATCCAGAAAACAGTCAACGATACACGTGTTTTTCTTGCTGCGATGACCGATATCGCCGATTTCGGATTACAACGCAACACTGAGAGTTGGACGCTGCCTTGGAGCACCACGGAATAGCCGGGTCATGAGCAGAAATGACAACCCTTTGTCATGGTGTCAAGTCCTTCCACTCTCCCCATTCCCTCATACACACATACGAGCGCGCGCACTCCACACACACTACACATATTACACACAACTGTCTCAGATCCCTGTGGAGACCATGGCTGGCTGCACGTGTCTCCGCGGCACCAGAAGGACCAGCGGAATCAACTCAGCAAGGCCTCCTGCTCTTCCTGCCCCTCCCAATGTCCCTCCTCCTGTGTCATCGGTCCAAGACAGGCGTCCGATTCCAAGGGCTGGTTGCCGCTGTTTCGCCGGGAGTCTATAGACTGGATGCCGCTGTCCGGCAGACTGTCCGCTCTGGAACTGTGACGCGGCGTTGACGATTGGCTGTTGTCGCTGCTGCCGCTGCTGGTGTCGCCACCTGGCGGTGAGGTGTCGCTGCCCTCGTCCCCCCCTTCATCGCCCCCTGTGTTGATGTTGGCCGAGGTCAGTGTTAGGGCTGGGACGGGAAGTTCCGGAACGTTTTCCGCCAGACTTCCTGTCCTGTGAGCATTGTCTGGTTCCTCTGCACCACTGCCCGACACCTGGGATGACGCTCCTGCCGCCTGCCTCCCCGCCACTTCCGGACCCGCTGACTGGGCGGAGGAGTAGTCAGGTGGCGCGATGAGGGTGGAGCTGGAGTGTCCGGCCGCAGCCAGGGTTTCCGAAGACTGCGCCACATCGCTTCCTTCCTCCGCAATGCTCTCCATTTGGTTGACCACTCTGAGTCTCGTCCTCTGCGCGTCATGGCCAAACCTCACCACGTTCTGTGCAGACTCTTCCCTGGTGCCGCCGCCGTCAGGCTGAGGCCAGACGCTGAGGTCCCCGGACGCCATCCTCATCGCCTCCACGATGTTGGAGTCCGCGTCGCGCCGTCTCCCGAGCTGGGGAACGGCCGCAGCCCGGCGACACCTGCTGCGGAACCAGGCCCACGAGCTCTGCACGATCTCCCGCGTGACCAAGGACCTCTCATGGTGCGTGTAGCGACCCCCGCTGACCATCCGTGCCACTGACGGCGCCCAGTTCTCAAAGACCACAGCCATCACGAAGACCAGCACGCCGATCAGCACGAAGCACACCGAGGTCAGGATTGCCAGGACATCCAGCCTTTCCGTCCGCCCGTTGTCCGTCGGTAGGTTCATGAAGTAAATCACACAGCCCAAGAAACCGAAGCTGGCTGAAACAAAGGGCAATATGCACACCCTCTCCCTCCAATACGGAATGAGCAGTGTTCACACCCTCTCCCTCCAATACGGAATGAGCAGTGTTCACACCCTCTCCCTCCAATACGGAATGAGCAGTGTTCACACCCTCTCCCTCCAGTACGGAATGAGCAGTGTTCACACCCTCTCCCTCCAATACGGAATGAGCAGTGTTCACACCCTCTCCCTCCAATACGGAATGAGCAGTGTTCACTGCGCCATTCACACACAGGAGCGGAGGGGAAGAAATGTGGATCCAGCCAATCAAAGCAGAGACTCGATTGCAAGGATGTCTGTATGACAGTCGTGTCCAGCTATGACCATCAAAACAGCAGAGGATATACGTGCCATCCCGACTATCTGGGCTAGAATGTGATTATAGTGGAGAGTGCCTTGCCCATGTTACGGCATCCCCACTCTTGGCCAAGAGAGGGAAAAAGGACAGTCGGCGTCGGGATGGTTCCAAGGCTGTACCACTAACCAGTGCAATCTTGCCTCCTAGTTAGTCCTTCACAAAAGACTAAGCTGTGAATAACTTCCTCACTGCAATGGAGAAACCATTGATCATACAGCTCTCACTTTGCCGTTGGCCCAACTGTAAGCTTATGTCAATCTGTGATAACGGAAAACATACACACAAAATACTGCCCACAGATTTACCGGTTCCGTTGTGTCCCCGCGACAGAATCGTTAAACTGACTTATCTGGGAGCCAGAGAGTTAGGGCGAGACGTCAGAACTGGGGAATGGGATATACCACATACCGCTGAGGCTGCAAGAGAGGACAGACACTTCACACCGAGAAATCCGTTGTCATAAGAACTGTGTATAATCACAATACAATGACGTATGTCATTGTTTGACACAGGAAACGGATGATGAGCGCTCAATGGCAGCCATCAGTCAGCTCTACCCAGGTTGGCAGCCTGCTGTGTAAATGTAAAGCGCTTGGAGCTTGGTCACCGACCGAGGATCGGCTTTGTTTTAGAATCAATGAATCATTTGTTCAGAAAAGATCATGCTGCTGTGCAATGCAATGCAATGCGGATACAAAAACTTTCTGCAACAACCGTTCACACATTCTCACATCGCACACATGCACGCACACGCACGTACGTATGCACACGTACACACGTACGCACGTACGTACGCACACGTACGCACACGTACGCACGCACGCACGCGCACACACGCGTGCGCGCGCAATATATGCATTTGTATTTGGGTTGTGCTGTCGCGGCGTCCGTCCGTCCATCTGTCATTCTCTGTATCCCTGTCTGTCTTTCTCTCCGTCCGTCATTGTCCGTCACTTTGTGAAAAAAAGAACCTGAAAAAAGAAATGTGGCTACACCTGACGTAGAGCCCTTGACTCACTTGCCAAAAAGATACAAAAGCGGGTGGCGGCTACGGGCCCCTTGGACCCACGTCTCCTGTTCAGGCACATCCAGCGCCCCTCCACACACAGCATTCCCAGGACCACCAGCACAGACAGCACTATCACCACTTTGGATACGATCAACCCTGACACACACACACACACACACACACACACACACACACACACACACACAGCATAAATGGAATTGATTCACAGTCTACAGATTTTGACAAAGCTTTTGATGTAATCAATCTCTCCTTGTTACTACGTAAATTATAGGCTTATAAATTTCCACCAAGTACACCCGCTTTACACAATCTTTTCTTTCTGACAGGAAACAGCAAAGTAAATAATCAAACCTCAAATCTTACATCTATTAAACAATGAGTACCACAGGGATTCGTGTTAGAGCCAATTTTATTCTCCACTTATATTAATGACTTACCTGTCATATGAAATGTAAATGAGAAACATGTTTGCAGATGACACATCCAATCAATCAATCAATTCAGACGCTTGTAAACCAACTGATAAGATGATATTCTGAAATTTAGCGATTTGACAGTTGAACCACGTGTACTTAAATGCTCAGAAAATGAAGTGCATGTATGTATATGCATTACAAAAAAGGCAAAGAATGAAACTTAAAACCACTATTCCTATGCGTCAATAATAATATTAGTCTGAAGAATTACGTGAAATTGATTAAGAGTAATACAAGTCTAATACTTAATAATTAAATGCTTTGTACATGTTTCTGTTGGCAAGGACTTTGTATTCATGATGGAATATATGGATGGGATTGGCATGGTATAACTGTGTTCGAGCATCTGTGTATGTGTGTGTGTGTGTGTGTGTGTGTGTGTGTGTGTGTGGTGTGAGGAGAGAGTGAGAAGAGAAATGCAATTGAGTATTTCCTTATTCTTGTATATGAACGCATTTTTGTTGTTGCTTTTCGTCTGTTCTCTCTCTCTCTCTCTCTCTCTCTCTCTCTCTCTCTCTCTCTCTCCTGTTTATTTTATTCATTGATGGCTTGTAAAAATATGCTGCTTGCTCAATTTATCATTTCATAAAATCTTGACTTCACAAACACACACACACACACACACACACACACACACACACACACATTATCGCACACATGCAAACACACGCACACACATACGCACAAATGTCAATACTGACACACGCACGCACGCAGGCATGCATGATCACACACATGCAAATACACAACACATACGCACACAAACACGCATAAAAATTGTCGATACTCAGCAAGCAAAGATTTTGTGTTATCCCCTTCTCGGCCTGTCTTGGATCCAATAAATGAAAAATAAATATACTCAGAACGAACAGAATGAACATAAATGCTTAAGAACATGAACTGAAATATCAAGGGAGAATACACGTTGGAAGATTCCAACTCGGAGTGTTTGAGATGTGGTAGGGAAGGGGTTAATATTTCCATGAAACACATACCAGCGGAAAACACTGATCAGGAAACGTCCATCAAATCAATTCATACGACTGAACTTACCCGTCTTTTAAGCAAAATGTATGGGGAACAAGAAAGGACATTCTGTCCAAAGAAGGGGCCCAGTATTCCACTGGAATATTCTCCAAGCTAAAAAAAAAATCATTTTATAACAGTCATGATATATGGAATAACACAACGGGCGCAATAGCCGAGTGGTTAAAGCGTTGGACTTTCAATCTGAGGGTCCCGTGTTCGAATCACGGTAACGGCGCCTGGTGGGTAAAGGGTGTAGATTTTTCTGATCTCCCAGGTCAACATATGTGCAGACCTGCTAGTGCCTGAACCCCCTTCGTGTGTATAAGCACGCAGAAGATCAAATACGCATGTTAAAGATCCTGTAACCCATGTCAGTGATCGGTGGGTTATGGAGACACGAAAATACCCAGCATGCATGAACCACGACAGAGTCATCGGCAAGTCGATGTTGGTCGTGTAACGGAAAGAAGAAGAACAATCGAAACAAGAAGGGACGTTTTCCGGATGACAACGAAGCCGTTAAGATTCCGCTGTGAAAAGTACAGAACGGGACAGAGGAACAAACACAGCTCTTAGCTCCCGAAATGACTGCACTTTCAGTTTGTTTCAGAGAAATGTCAAAGCGTGCTGACTGATCCATACACGGTGCACCACATCTGCTGTTTATGAACAACAACAACAACAATAAAAAGAGCAAATGCCTGACCTATACCCAAGGCGCTCGTCACACTTTGAGTAACATGACTGACGACTATGGACGCCATGATGCCGACAACACTTACTAGTACTGCTGCCTATCGTGAACAGGCCATGGTTGCTGGTCCAGTACTTGGGAGAGATGATGGCCAAGACGATGATGACAGCCAGCACCAGGACGCTGCACCAGCACGCCAAGAAAAGACGCGACGCAGCGTGGATAGATAACGGCATGTTGTTTTGTCTTTTCTTTTCAGTCACTGGCTGAAGACTTTGCATCCAAATCTGGAACGGATTTGTGCAGACTGACTGTTGTTCTGTTGCAGCGGTTGAGAGACTGGAAATGATCTGACCAGGGCCACTCGTTCGCCTGGTCGCGCTCAGGTGAGAAATGGTCAGGTCAGGTCGGACCATTGCGCACGTGCAACACACCTTTCTACCGTGTATATCCTTCATTCACTCATCACAACGGAAACCCGTGGACAGCTACTTCAGTTCAGCTCGGTGACAGTGTTCGGTGGAGTCTCTCTCTCTCTCTCTCTCTCTCACACACACACACACACACACACTTTAACTCTCTCCATACGAACGGCGAAAGAGACGACGTTAACAGCGTTTCACCCAAATTACCATCATCAAAATATTGCACGCGGAAGGCTCTTATACTGAAGAGGTGAATGTTGACAGAGAATACCACAGTTCTGACGACGGAAGCTAAAGGTTGGGTCATTCAGACACCCACTGGACATCCGAGGGGTCTGTGTAGAGGAGAAGAGAGGACTGGCCGTACTGAGTGAGTTAATTGTGAACTGCAAGAGCTGTCGTCCAATCCAGTGGTGCCGACGCACTGACAGTGATCAGGTCTCAGGCCGACCCGAAGCAACAGTCAAGGAAATGTTCTTGCGTGTCAGACGCAACAGCAGCAACAAGCAACAGCAATAACAGTTCAGTTCAGCAGTTCAGTTCTGTTCCTCAAGGAGGCATCACTGTGTGCGGAAAAATCCATACACGCTACACCATATCTGCTGAGCAGATGCCATTACCAGCAGCGTAACCCAACGCACTAAGTCAGGCCTTGTGGGGAAAAAATAATCAGGAAAATAAATGAACAAACAGATAAACAATAAGTTCAGCAACATTGTGAAATCAGTGGGCGTGCAGAAAATGGTTTGTCGAAACTTTGCTGGACATTTCTCGCTTTTTTGTTTTGTTTTCCATTTTACTCTGCTGCGGGCGTGATAATAACAAATCGTAATACAGTTCAGTGTAGTTAAGTTACTCAAGGATGTGTCACTGCGTTCGGACGAATCCATATACGCTACACATCTTCTAAGCAGATGCCTGACCAGCAGCGTAACCCAATGCGCTTAGGCACTGAGAGGAAAAAAAAAGGGGGGGGGGGTAAACAAATGAATGGATACAATCATTACATTAATGAATGACTTATTGAATAACTGAAAAATACACGAATGAACAAATAAACATAAATAATAAAAACAATCATAATGATGATAATGATAATAATGAATAAATATACAAAAGTAAGCAGACATATTGAAATTTATAAATAATTCATAATTTTTTTTTAAAAAAGAATTAAAAAAATGAAAATAGATAAATAGATAAATTATAAAAATAGATAAATAAAGTAATACAGATAATAATGATGACGATGACTGCCGGTCTGAGGCGTTAGAATTGTTCACGGAGTCCCTCAAGGATATGTTTTACTCGAGCCGCGTGCTCTTCACATTGTTTTCGGCTCACCTTGATAGAATTGTGCTTATGTAACAGAAACTGCTGACGTGTACTGTATGCTGTGTGAGATAGGGAGCCAATGGAGAGATTGCAAGAGAGGAGTGACGTGTTCAGATCTTTTCAAAGGACGAGTCGAGCCGCATTGTTCTGAAACGTGAGAATGGACGAAGCAGGCATAGCAGGCAATGGGGTTTCAATAGTCGAGACAAGAGGGAATGAGAAAAACAAAGTTTTGATGTTGCGTTAATAGGCAGCTGTTGAATTAAAGTTATACGATGTGAAAATGGTCCTGTGTGAGAATCACAAAGAGAGGGGGTGGGGAGGGGGAGAGAGAGAGATGTTCGAGCTAACAAATGCATGTGTGTGAAAATGCGTGCGTTTTCTGCGTGTGCTTCCGCGATGGTTCAGCTCAGTTCATTTACTCCACTGCAAGTCCCGATGAGAGAACGCACGTTCTGCATACACGTATAACACGCGCGTACATTTCCACACGTAGGACCTTTAGCAAGGACACACACACACACACACACACACACACACACACACACACACACACACACACACACACACACACACACACACACACACACACACACACACACAACATATATATATATAATTTGCTCCAGCATAGTTTATTCCTTCTTGAATGTTTGGAACAAATGGTCACAATTTTCCCAGCCAAGAGCAGATAACTAGTTCTTAATCTAAATCAACGACAATTATGTACAAACAAAATCACATCGTTCCAGCTGACTGCAAATGTTTAAGATCTAACTCATAACATTCGAACTGATTGCAGACAGGCGATGTAAATGACACAGATAACTGGGTTACTGACTGAAGCCCACGAACACCCACATGAAACGGTACAGCGGAACAGGACGCTGTTCGGGAAGGCGACACATCTTTGTGCCAAGAGTAAACACAGGTCTCACCTATTGACGCCTACAAACACCCATACTACTATGAAGCAGAATGATTGAACATGATACTGTTCAGGAAGGCAGAGTAAACAATGGCCTTACCTATTGACGCCTACGAACATCCATACTATCAATGAGGCAGCATGATTGAACAGGATACTCTTTCGAAAGACGACGTGTCTTGTTGAGAATAAACACTTGTCTGTCCTACTGACGTTTACAAACACCCATAGTTTCTATGAAGCAGCGTGATGGAACAGGATACTCTTCAGAAAGGCGACGCGTCTTGTTGTGAAGAATCAACACTGGCCTTACCTACTGACACCTACAAACATCCATTCTATCTATGAAGCAGAGTACACACTGGCCCTGGACTGGTAATAGGTATCAGGGCTGTACCTGACGTACTGAGCTGCATCCTGGTCCCCCCTCCTCCCGCTTCCCCCTCCAGATACCCGGGGTGACGCCCTGCCTGGACCCTTCATGCAGTCAGACTCGGGACATGGCGGACGAGGCTCTGCTTCAGGCCTGGGGTCCCCTCTTGGCGTGCAGTCCTTCAGAGTTGGCCGCAGAGGGGAAGGCTGATGCCAAGGAACCGTGGGCAGTGTTTGAAGAGCTTCACCACGGGCTGGTTGTGGAGGTGAAGCGTGAGGTGCGGCAGGTTCAGGTGCGGGATCTCCTGCCCTACTGGGAAAGGTCGGGACCTGGTCGTTCAGGTCGTCAGGCTGGTGGACGTCGGCCAGCAAACGAATAGGACCACCTTCCGCAGGTCTGCCTGCATCTTTGGCGCGGGCCCACCTGAAATCGGGCCTCTGCGGGGTTTTGAACCGTCCCGAGTCTCTCTGGCATCTTGCAGGGTCTCTACCACGCCCGTGCCGTGAAGGTGTAGCATGGCTGCTGCCAGTGAGGTCGATGTAAACACTGGCCGGTCTTTGGTCGTGATTCACATTCACTGCTGATGTGTCGCGCGGGGTTTGTGGCACGGTGTGTGCTGTGTCTGTGGGGAACAGCTGACCGGGGTCAGCGCTAGACACGTGGGGTCCGGTGTCTGCAGGGAGTCCGAGAGGGGGTGGGGAGGGAGGGGAGCTGAAGAGGTTGACGTAGGACCTGTGATGCTCAGCGACCTGCTGTGCCAGGGACTGCACGGGACTGGTGGCCTCGGTGCTGGCAGAGCTGCATTCCTTTTTTCCTTTCCCCTTTCTCTTCTTCTTCCCCCTCTTCTTCTTCTTCTTCATCTCCTGGGCCTGGCCGGGCACGGGAGCCACCATGTCCAGCGTGATGAAGTCCACGTGGTCCCCCTCCTTCCTTGAACCCCGCTGACTTCCGGGACTCCTGTGTATCACGTGCACCGCCCTCCGCTGGTTGTGTCTGGTGGGGGTGGGTCCAGTGACGATGATGGAGGGCAGGGTGGGGGTGTTTGGGGGGTCTGCCGTCCCCTCCACCAGCTGGGGGAAGAAGCCCCGGGCTGAGGCCAGCCGGATGCCCCACAGGAAGACGACAGAGGCGGACAGCTCCAGCATACAGCCGCCCAGGAAGAGGGCGAAGGCCCATGAGTAGTTCCTCACCCCCTCCACCACCAGGAACATCAGAACGCTGACCAGACCGAACACACCTGCACAGGTACAAGACAAGTCAGATAACGTGAAAAACAACCACCACCCTGAAGCACGTGAATGCACTTCCTGATGAAGGAAACTGATCCACATTGTGTCAGCTCCACCTACACTGCAGATGCGGGGTCTGGGGAACAAAGACCTGGGGGGAGCAAAGACCTGGGGGAACATAGATACAGGGGAACATAGACACAGGAGAACACAGATCTGAGGGAACTTAGACCTGGGGGGAACAAATACCTGGGGGAACATAGACACAGGGGAACTTAGACCTGGGGGGAACAAATACCTGGGGGAACATAGACACAGGAGAACTAATATCTGAGGGGAACATAGACACAGGGGAACATAGACACAGGAGAACAAAGATCTGAGGGGAACATAGATACAGGGGAACTTAGACCTCGGGGGAACAAAGACCTGGTGGAACATAGACACAGGAGAACAAAGATCCGATGGAAACATAGACACAGGGGGAACAAAGATCTGAG
>JAAQRG010330892.1:0-11719 GCA_011634625.1 Babylonia areolata | reverse complement strand
CACGCGGATTACTTGATTAAACAAGAGTAATAAACATATGTTCTCAAATAAAAGCGTTTCACATATTCGTTTTTAAAAACATAGCAATTAATTATTACATCGTAATTATTAAACAGAAATAACCCAATCACCATCATCATCACAATCACCCCAGACCCACCAGAGATCGCAGAAGGTCCACAGCCTCCAGCACCAGTTCCTGGTGCCCCAGCTTGCTGATGCCGATCTTCTCCAGGTCGTAGTGGTTCAGCATCAGTAGTCGCTTCCCGTCCACCCCCTCCTGTTCAAACAGCTCCACATACTGCGCCACAGACTCGTCCAAACCTGTGGGGAAACAAATCAAATGCATTGGGTTTTTTTTATCAAAATAAAATTATATATCTAAGGTTTGGGGTTTTTTCTTCTTCTTTCTGTCCTTGATATGCACCTCACTTTCTGTTTCTTCTTCTTCTTCTTCTTCTGCATTCACTCGTATGCACACGAGTGGGCTTTTACGTGTATGACCGTTTTTAACCCCGCCATGTAGGCAGCCATACTCCACTTTCGGGGGTGTGCATGCTGTTTATGTTCTTGTTTCCATAACCCACCGACAACTGACATGGATTACAGGATCTTTAACGTGCGTATTTGATCTTCTGCTTGCATATACACTCGAAGGGGGTTCAGGCACTAGCAGGCCTGCACATATGTTGACCTGGGAGATCGTAAAAATCTCCACCCTTTACCCACCAGACGCCGTCACCGTGATTCGAACTCGGGACCCTCAGATTGACAGTCCAACGCTTTAACCACTTGGCTATTGCGCCCGTCACTTTCTGTTTCATATCAGGTTTTAAGAACAAGTACAAGTAAAAGGAAAAGAACAAAGGAGAACAAAAATAATATACAAGGAGAACAACAAAAAGAATCTTGAACACTATTAACAAAAACAAAAAAAACAAGAACACTAGGAACAAGAAGCACAGAAAAATCTTGTGCAGAGACAAATCAAGCACTTTTAGTTTTACACCAGTCATTCACACGCTTGCCTTACTATTGATTAAGTCTCAGAGGGATGAAATACAAAACTTACACATCAAAATCTTATGGAAATTGAGAGAAACTGCAGATGACAAAAAGGGAGGGGAGAGGGAGCTTTTTGGAAAGAGGTAGGTTTTAAAGCCAGACTTCACAGATCCAGGCCTTTGAGAACAAATGCTCCTTCAAATTCCCTGGATCAAGCACAGGACCAATGAACATGTACGGAGCAGAATTGAGAACCTTGCTGGACCTCAGGAACCTCTCCTTTCAACTGTGAAGAGACGCAAGCTGATACGGTTTGGACACAACACTCGACACACCAGCTTGTCCAAAACAATCATGCAAGGCACCATCGAGAGCGGGAGAAGAAGAGGAAGACAGCAGAAGAACTGGCATGAGAACATCAAACAATGGACCGGACTCCACACATGTGAGCTGCTGTTGGCGGCTGCCGACAGAGACAGATGGAGAAGGGAGGTTGCGTCTGCGGTCCTCAGGCTTCCCCCAACGACTACTTTGTAGTTATGGGCCTGAGGTGTGTGTGTGTGAGGTGTTCACAGGGCTGCTTCTTCTTCTTTGATGGCTGTGACTCCCACATTCACTCACATGAGTCATGACTATGTACATGAGTGGGATTTTATAAATGTGTCACACTATGGCTGTTTTTACTGCCACCTTCTACGCAGCCATACTCCATTTTCGGAGGGGTATTTCACAGAGCTGAGTGCTGAGATTTGACAAAGCAAAGGAGGGGGAGCTCATTCTGTTAGGTTCCGTTTCAGTTTCAGTTTCTCAAGGAGGTGTCACTGCATTTGGACAAATCCATATATATATATATATATATATGCTACACCACATCTGCAAGGCAGATGCTTGACCAGCAGCATAACCCAATGCGCTTAGTCACAAAGCTTAGGTTCAGGAAGCGAAAAAGCAGTGGCTGACTGTGGAGTCTTTGGATCTTGGAACACGGAAACAGAGTGGATCTAAAGCTGGTCAGTTTCAGTTTCAGTTTCAGTAGCTCAAGGAGGAGTCACTGCATTCGGACAAATCCATATACGCTACACCACATCTGCCAAGCAGATGCCTGACCAGCAGCATAACCCAACACTCTTAGTCAGGCCTTGAGAAAAAAAAAAGGTGAATAAATAATAGATGAGGTGCATAAATAAATAAATAATAATTATAATATAAAAAAAAGGTAGTACTAGTAGTAATATTAATAATAATAATAATAAATAAATAAATAAGGCAACAATGATGATAAATAAGCAAATAAATGTAAAACATGAAGACACACATTCACACATACACCCACGCATGCATAACAGATATGCACCAAACATGCAGTTTCACAGATATGAAAGCACAGTCAAATACACATAAACGTACATGAGCCCCAACACACACACACACAAACACTACACACATTACCCTGCACCTCCTCTACCCCCCTCCTCCACACACTCATTTCTAGGCTATGTATCGCAGCTTCCACAGCACACACACACACACACACATGAAAAGCTGGTCACAGACAGTGAGATGGAGTGCAGAAGTGAAGGCAGACAAAGAGATAGGAAGGGACACATGTGTTTCTGAATAACAGAATAAATGCTGTCAGTGAGCCAATGGAGGGATTGCAACAGAGAAGTAATATGCTGAGATATTTTCTGAGAGTTTGGTATGCATCCACTAAAGGGACTGAATGTATAAAGCAAGTAAACCAGAGAAGAGATAGCTAAAGTAGCTGAAGTCAAAGAGAATGAGAAAAGTGATGAGCTTTGATGTTGCATCGGTAGACAGGGTTTTTCCCCCAAAAAATAGTGCTGATGCGCTGTAATTGACAGTAGCATGATTGACAGGGTTGACATAAATTCTTGCAAGGACACTGTGTTGTCATGGACAACACCAAGGTTCTTGACTGAGCTGGAAAGTGGAATGAATGTACAGCCAAGTCTGACTGAGTCAATAGAGATAGTTTGTTTGGTTCCTAAGACCATTGCTTCGGTTTTTTAGCTCTGATTTGTATTCATTTATGAATGTCCATGAAGCAGTTGAATATGTAAACACACACATCATTTGCTTCTGTTGAAAATTAATGTACTGTATAAAACCTGATAATTCACTTTCTGCACAATATTAGATTACTTGCACATATATGTACCGCACAAACATGTGCACAATATGTCAATACAGTATATAATATACAAACTGACAGAGTACTGCTACTATAACTAGTACTACATAAATTACAGACAAATCTATGCTTCCACTGATTTAATACAAAACACACATATGTACTATAACACGTTCATATATTTCTATCATATGTTTTAAATCATTCATATCTTATGAATACACACATGCCCATATATATATATATCTTATGTTTATTTTTCTTATGAATACACACATACGCACAATCATACACACATTGCCCCCACACACATGCACACATGCACACACAAACACACACACACACACATACATTCACACACACATAGTGACATACACATATGCATGCACACACCACACATGAACAAACACACACACACATATATATATACACAGAAATAAATGTGATGCGCATGTTGCAAAATCAAAATAAATTAAATCAACATTAAGAATATCTTTTGAACTGAACTTTCAAAAATTTAAACATTAACGGTTACTGCTCTAGTCTAAATGGTAATGTGTACGTGTGTATATATATATGTGTGTGTACACCTCTGTGTGTGTGTGTGTGTGTGTGTGTGTGTGTGTGTGTGTGTGTGCATGTGTTTGTGTGTGTATTTGTGTGTGTATTTGTGTTTATATGTGTGTGTGTGTATGCATGTGCATGCATACATGCATGTGCACGCACGTATGTGTGTTTGTGTGTGTCTGTGTTTGTGTGTGACAGGGTGTGTGTGGGAGAAGACGAAGAGACAGGGGTAGGGTATGGGGATCAACCTGTTTTTAAAAATAAAAACTAACTATGCATCATAATACTTTGAAGAGCTGACAAATATCATGTCTGCACACTCATTCAGTATAGTTGGCATGGGCAGATATTATTTGGTCATATTTCTGACGGGCGCAATAGCCAAGCAGTTAAAGCATTGGACTTTCAATCTGAGGAACCCGGGTTTGAATTTCAGTAATCGTGGCTGATGGGTACAGGGTAGAGATTTTTCTGATCTCCTAAGTCAGCATACTCATATGTGCAGACCTGCTTGTGCCTGAACCCCTTTCTTGTTGTATATACATGCACGCCGAATATCAAATATGAACATTAAAGATCCTGACATCCATGGCAGTATTCGGTGGGTTATGGAAACATGAACATACCCAGCATGTACACCCCCCGAAAACGAAGTATGGCTGCCCACATAGCTGGGTAAAAACGGTCGTACACGTAAAACTAAACGCCCACTTTACGAGTGAACTGAACTTGGGAGCTGCAGCCCATGAACGAAGAAGAAAAAGAAGAAGAAGAAAGAAAAAATCAGACTGGTTATTTGTTTTTGTTTTACTTTTAGTTGAGTAAACTTCTAACACATGACTTGATCCGTTCTTTTTTCTTCTCTTATTCTTTTTTTATTATTTTTTTTATTGACCCATGGATCTGCGACAATGACTCGAACTTGATGCCTAATAAAAGCAGAAAAGAGCACACAAATACAACAGGACATTGGATGCAGCGAAGATTTCTGGCAGCAGAAAAGTCATGTCGGGTTATCTTCCCGTAACGTCCCAAACACAACAACTAAGAGAGGGGGGGAAAAACAACAGAAGAGCCAGTGTTATGAATACAGCAACGAAGCTGCGACGTAATCATCGTAACAGATAAACACCATCATGGTCACAGTATACATGAAATTACTTACCTCGCAGCCACTGAGCTACTTCTTGGGGAGACCAATTCTCGAACTGAATGAACTGCAGTTGGGCCTGATGTGACGCCATTGTCTACCACCAAACTTCAACTCTGCTAATACACCTACGGGTTAGGATTCACAATATCAACACAGTGTTGTAAGTTCGTCACGGCTTTGGATTATAAGTCTACATACTCCGTAATGTAACACGAATTTGAAGACAGTAACACATGTCACGTGAATATTTCGCACCAAACTCAAACTTTTCTCATCACACCACAAAAAGCTTCTGCTCCCTGGCTATACTCCACAACTACGCCCAGACTCATTCAAGGTCAGCAACCCAACAGGAAATGTTTCCTGAATACGACAGTAATTTATTGGGGGGAAAGAAAGAAACCATGATGATGTCATTGCAGTCATTTCCAACGATTCTAATCACCCACACAAACTGGTAAGTTAGTGAAAGATAAGGAAGTGAAAAAGAAAATCAATTTGAAATAACTAGACAAAACAACAGTGTATTATTCACAGTGTTCTATTCACCATCTTTATTACTGACCTTCCAGACATGGTGACAAGCAATTGCAAGATATTTGCAGACGATACAAAACTGTATAACATAAGTAACCACAAGGATATACTACAAAGAGACATTGACAGACTACAAGACTGGACAAGACAATGGAACCTATATTTTCATGCCGCAAAATGCAAAATCATGCATATAGGTAACAGAAATCCTGAACATGAGTATTATATGGATAGTCAAAAAAGTATAAGCATTACTAAATGTACCGAAGAAAAAGACATCGGAGTTATCTTTGACTCAAAATTTACTTTTGAGAAACATATTCATACGGCAATCAATAAGCAAATAGTATGCTTGGAATTATTAAAAGGACCTTTACTTACCTTGATAAAGAAAATTTCCTTTGTCTATATAAAGCCTTGGTAAGACCACTCTTGGAATATGGTAACACTATATGGGGATACCCAAACCGGAAAGGATTGCTAGCAGCAATAGAAAGGGTGCAAAGAAGAGCTACAAAATTATTAAGTGAACTAAAAGACAAGGATTATGGAGAAAGGCTGAGGCAACTGGACCTTCCATCACTGAAATATAGACGATATAGGGGAGATATGATCCAAGTATACAAAATCATATACAATTTAGATGATCTAAGAGTGGAAGATTTCTTTGAATTTAACACTGTTGAAAAAACACGAAGCTCTAGCAAAGATATATACCCAAAACATACTCGATTAAATGCCAAAACATACACTTTTATTAACCGCGTTATAAAATGGTGGAACCCACTAACAGAACTAACCAAAACAGCACCAACTCTTAACCAATTCAAGAATCTTCTGGACGCTGATATAAATGTAAAGATAAAAAAGTATGAATATGATGATTAAATTACTCGTAGGAAAATTACCGCATGCAATGAAGACACTACTCAATGTTGACGAAAAAGAAGGGACATCAAAAAGGCCGCGAGGCCTACTTCGTCCCTATTTTATACCTATACCTATTGAAATCTCACACTGTAATCTTCCCCGGAATCTTTATTGTCATCAGTCACTGGCAAATAAAAGAGAGATAGTAAGTTACGATATGGCTTCTTAATTCTTCTTCTTTCTTTCTTTTTCGTTCGTTGGCTGTGTCTCCCACATTCACTCGTATATATGCAACTGAGCATCTATATATTTTGCACCGGCTGATGTCTGTCTGCGGCCGCCGGGGTGTATGTTTGTCAGTATTATGAGCGGAATAGTCATACTGTGTAACACCGACCATGATATCTCCGGCGTCACCACGGTGCCGGGTTCAAATCCGGCGAGTCACTGACCCCGCCATCCTAATCCCCTCGCAGGGCGCTTCGTGTATGTGAGGACAGCACTGACCGTGGCAAAATTTGATCGTAATAAATGACTTTCTGAAATCAGTAGTGCTGGTCACATTTCTCAGTTTTAATATTTTGTTTTCCAAGCGTTTCAGTGGCTAATTTGACAGTCTTTTTTTTTGTGTGTGTTGTTGTTGTTATTGTTTTGTTGTTGTTTTTGTTCGTGTGTGTTTGTGTGTGTGTGTGTGTGTGCCGCCGTGTGTGTGTGTGTGTGTGTGCCGACGGTGTGTGTGTGTGTGTGTGTACCGTCAGTGTGTGTGTGTGAGAGAGAGAGAGAGAGAGAGAGGGAGTGTGTGTGTCAGTGTGTTCACCCTGTTATGATACTGAATCAACCCGAAGGGCACTGTAGAAGGAGAACGGAAACGCGGCGGGCGACAACACGGTCTGCCGGACAACATCAAGGACTGGAAGGGGAGGACCTCAGTTCTAGAACCCCTCTTAAGTGACAGCCCGGGCAACAGAATAGCGTGGGTGAGGTGATCTGTCTCCGTTCAGCCCTCGTGTCCTCCTGACGACTCCGGTGTTGAGGAACAATGATCGATGATCACTGATGAATGAATGAATGATATGGATACTTATATAGCGACTATTCTCGGTCGGAAATAAGCTCTAAGCGTTTTACAAACAGTCATTTGCACAAGTGCCGCCTACCTATAGGTAAAGCCGACTAACGGCTGCCACTGGGCACTCAACATTCGTTTCCTGTGTTATTCAATCAAGATTTCAGGGACACACACACACTCAGGCACTGAGACATGTAATATTTACGTCAGTGTATGACCATTCTGTTTATTTACCCCGCCATGCAGGCAGCCATAATCTGTTTGCGGGGGTGTGCCGCCGGCGTGCTGGGTACTGTGTTCTTGTTTCCACAACTCACCCGGCGAACGCGGCTGACATGGATTATATTATCTTTAACGTGTGTATTTGACTTGTGTGCGTATACGCACGAAAGGGGGTTCGGGCACTAGCATGGTGATTTTATGGACAGCTAAACGTTTCAGAATAGCCTTAAAAGAATTCAAAATACAATACATGAAACAAATACGATCATGGGGCTAATTATGGGCATCAGGTGCCCACTGAGAAACAATGTCAAATGCCATCATGTTGGAAAGAACAAACCAGATTCCAACAGTAAGCAAAACCAGGAAACTGTATTGGATTGGTCATACCAGGTGAAAATTTAGAAGTAACATCACCAGAAAAGCACCGGAGTGGAATCCTCAAATGGGCAAAACCAAGAGAGACATGAAAAGATGCAAACAGGATGACATGAAGGCAGGTGGATAGAAAAGGCTTAACTGTCTGGAACTGAGTCTGTTGGAGGGATGTGGTTGTGGCCCATTGCTCCTAAAGGAGTCTGCAAGAATAAGTCAAGTAAGGTGTCCCCCAAAGTTCATACTAGGGACCCATGCAGACCCTTAAAATTTCCGCTGTGCCGGCATTACATATCGAATCGCCAACACGGCTCTCCTCGATCCACTGTTCGACTGTTTGCTGATGACACCATCTGCCACAGAACGAGATGTCAACATGGCAACGAAACACTGCCGACAACTGGTTTCTTTTACTAAGGCAGGAAACGGACAACAATAACAATATTTGAATAAAAAAAATTTTTTAAAGTGGTGTGTGTCGGGGGGAAGGGGGCGGGGGGGTCACATAGCAAGGAAGATGGAAGATCGTGTGTTCCATTCCTTTAAAATTTCGGTTCCACACATGAACTCTGGACTACATCTATACTCTGCTCGACAAAATTCAGTGCGAGTCTGAAGCCATTTATTTATGATTATACTGATTTAAATCAGTGTCACCAATTAGTTTATCACAAAGGACCTGAACATGGATGGGATATGCAGTACCGTGCATAAAATGAAAACAGCATCCAGGATTTTTTAAACAAAGCCAACAGTAAATGTAACTGGCTTTATCAGACGCGGGGGTTGCGGAGACGGAACGTTTAGACCGCTGGCATGGATTCTCGGGCGCTTGAGTTTCCTGAGTTCGATCCTCCTTCTCCGCGGAGCACCTGGTGGGTTAAAGGTGGAAACTTTTCCGCCGGATCTGAAACACCGAGACCTACTCAGTAGTGCCTGAATCACCATCGTAGTGTGTACACGCATGTGGAAGATCAAATACTGTACGCACGTGAAATATCATGTATTCCATTAGTATCAGCGTCCCGGTGGGTCATGGAAACAAGACGAACATAATTATCCGACCAACACGCACATCCCAGCAAACGGAATAAATCACTGCGTATTGTACATGAAGGGGTAAAAAACAAAATGCTCATGCATATAAAAAGGTCACATATATATATATATATCATATATATATATATATTTGTGTGTGTGTGTGTGTGTGTGTGTGTGTGTGTGTGTGTGTGTGTGTGAAACCTGATTGAATGACACAGGAAATGAATGATTAGCGTCCAACCCCCACCCCCAGCACCCCGGGCCCCACCTCCCATGCATGCACACTCTTCCCTGCCGGCTCCATCTACACAATTAGCACGATACTAGAATCTACACAACAAGATACTTGATAATAATGGCAGAAGCAAGATGGTTAGAACAGTTAGCAGAAATAAGCGCATTTCATTAAAATATAACAGTGCACAAGTATATTGATAGGGATACACAGCAATAATGGGAGACTGTGAGCACTATGGCGAAGGAAGCGTATATAATTATGGGGTTTAAGATCGAGAGTACTGGTACCCCCAACAAGTCATACGCCGGGGGAAAAGAAGGCTCGCCTGGAGATGTCACTTCTACAAGCTCCACCATGGTCTCATCAGTCTCCATCATTTCAGTCTGCCTACCAAGACCATCAGACAGCAGGCTGAGCTCACTGATCGACTGATCCCTGCCTGCAGGATGCAGTACTACAGACAGATGTCTTTCTTCCCCCGCACCATCCCGGAATGGAACACACTGCCCCAGGAGGTTGTTACAGCCGAGTTGCTGGACTGTTTCAAGTTCAGACTGGCCTCCTGCCTGTGACACAACAGAGTAGACTTAACCCCCCTCCCCCCCCCCAACACTCTGTATAGTCCTCCCCCTCCCCTACCTGCCAGCAAGACCACCACCCCCACCCCCATCTTTTTTTTCTTTTTCTTCTTTTCCCCCCATGGGTAGTAGTGTCGTAAAAGGCCAGGGCTGCACAGGTCGGGTGTATTCCTGGTGACCGCTGCAGTAGCCGGATTGCGGGCCGCCGGCCTAGCTGGAGATGCTGGAGAAGACTGAAGAAGAAGAAGAAGAAGAAGAAGAAGAAGAAGAGAGAGAGAGAGAGAGAGAGAGAGAGAGAGAGAGAGAGAGAGGGGTTGGGCAAAATAAGAAAACAACAAACATGAGAAAGAGACATGGCACGGGCAGTTGATTGTTGATTCACGTCCTACAGCCGAAGCCATATGGGACATTAATTGTGACTGTAATGTGAAGACATATTGGGCACGGACTTAAAATAAGATTGGAACAGGTTCATGTCCGCGGACTTATATCCAAACTTCTGTGAAGTCCGTGGTTAACGTGAGCTTACAAATCGCCCAGTAGGCAGTGAGTTTATGTCAGAGTCGATCTTGCGGGTAAAGGGGGGCAATGCAGAAGTGTTGTTGGTGTTACCAAGATGGCAGAGAAAGTCGTTTGGATCACGGTCACTTTGCGATTTAGTTGTTCAGGTAATGATTGATTGTTCACTAGCAAATTATGGATTACGAGTAATTTGTACTTAAGACGGTAAAAACTCGGAGATATGTCAATCCATCGCACCTAAAGTTTATTTCTGAACCTTCGACTTCGAGGCTTCAGCTTAAGATTCTGTGCCTGGGCATGGCTTGAGCAAGCGAGTTTATTAATGGGTTGTTTTATAATTTTGTGAAACATGCCGACTTTTGTCTTGTTCTCGTATTACATTCACAATGACGTGTTTATCGAATGTAGTCATCATTGAATACAAGAGGACAAATACAAGAAACTGTTCTTTGGTTGAGTGATTTATTGTAGGCAGATATCTACACATGCTCATCATTTAATGATAAAATTTGTGGTGATGGAACAAAACAAACTGCCTTCCAGTCACCAAGTTTCTGATAAATGTGACATTGACCGCTTGGCTCAGGTGATCTTATTTGATAAAAAGAAAAATTAACAAGTGAATTTTAAGATAGGTCATTAGATGAGTTAAAGTTTTCATCAACTGATTGCACTTTTCATTACACTTGCACCTATGACAGTACTTATCATATGGTGATACCACATGGTCACACACACACACTTAGACAAATGCACATGATGTACTCGTGCACACACACATGAGCACAGACACACGTGCGCACGCACACATACACACTTATGCATGCATGCATCTACTCTGTACATGTATGTTTAGGGACATGTAGACAAAAATGACTCCAGTCAGCCACCCACCACCATAACCTCCCCCCCCCCCACACACACACATGTGCACACATACACACACACACCTGCATACATGTACTGTATAGATACATGCATGCATGGAGATGTACACAAAAATATGACTCCAGTCAACTATCCGCCACCATGTCCTCACACACACGCACACACACACACATACACATGTACACTTGCACATAATTTAGTCATGCACACACACACACACCTGCATACATTTACCCAATACATGCTTACTTGACATGTACACAAAAATATGACTCCAGTCAACTGCCCACCACCTTGACCTCACACACACACAATCTGCGCACACATACACATACACATACATGGACACATGCATATTATGTAGTTATGCACACACACACACACATACACACACTCATGTGCACATGCATGCATGTCACCCTCTCACCACGATCTTCCCCTCACACATATGTACGCACTTGCAAACACACACACACACACACACACACAGAGTAAGTTA
>JAAQRG010330890.1:0-18379 GCA_011634625.1 Babylonia areolata | reverse complement strand
TTATTGGTTGTGTTCTAGCTCTCAGCCCTTGTCATGTAGATAGTTTGGTTTTCTTTTGATTATTGGTTGTGTTCTAGCTCTCAGCCCTTTTCTTCTCAATGGCTTGATTTTCTTTCGATTTTTGGTTGTATTCCTTGCTTTCAGCCCTTGCCATGTAAACAGCTTGGTTTTCTTTCAGTCTTTGGCTGTGTTTTTAGTTTTCAGCCCTTGTGTCATTAACAGCATGTTTTTAGGTCTTTGACGGTATTTTTTACTCACAGCCTTTGTCATATAAATAGCTTGTTTTTAGATCTTTGGCTATGTGAGGACACACACCGACAGATAGGCCTGCCTGCCTGCTCATCCGTCAGACTGACAGGAGACTCCATCAAGATCTTTGGCTTATTCCTTACTTCAGCCCATGTTTCATAAACAGCTTGTTGGTTTGGTTTTTCTGGTTGTTTTTATTTTATTTTATTTTATTTTTTTACTGTGTTCCTAGCTCTTAGCTCTTGTTTCAGACCTTGCAGGCCTTCTGTTCTTGGTGGAATTTATTCCGCTCACTGGCACTCAATTCTGCTCTTCTGCTTGCAAAACGAAATTAGCTCTTGGAAAGGAAAAAGACTATTTAGCAATCATTGACAGTTTGTTGCAGAAAGTGACCTCAGCTTCTCTGAAGAAGTGAATGTGAATAAATAAAGGAAAGATAACATGTCACTGTCTGCTGCAAAAAGCAAAAACAAAAAAAAAATCTTCAAAATTTACAATAGAAGAACAGAAGAAAAAAATAGAGTTGTGATATCTAAGATGCTGAAAACATTTCTCTCAGTTTCCAGATATTTCCCCACTGTTGCTTGAAATATTACTCTCAAATCTGTTCTGGGGTTGCCAAAAAAATCGCACTCTGAATCTCTGACAAATGTAAGAGTATTGATGGGTTGGTTGCTGTCACTGCTGTTCTGGCCATGTCTGCACCTTCAGCCAGTTGGATGTTGAAGCCCTGGTGACAACATCAGAACTTCTTCACATGCTGTGTCAATTCTTTCGATCTCCAATCGGAATCCATTTGTGATCATTGCTACAGAAACTTGCTTCAAGGCTGACATGATCCGCCAACAGACTTCTGACAGATGTGTGTTTGTATTAAAATGAGTTGTTTGTGAGCTGTTTTTATACTGTTTCAGATTTCTGGGTTTGGAGGTTGGCCTTCACATGATTCTGATTCATGGCAGCGTTTAAACAGATTTAGCCATACTTAAGAAGCAGTGTATTTTAACCCCTAGGGTGCCTATATGACGAGATAACTCGTCATGGAAAGGATGTACGCTTCGCTGCCACAATGACGAGATAACTCGTCATCGAAATATTCTGACTTTTCCCTGCTTTGTATTCAGTTCGTTGACAAAAATGCTGGTAGCTTTAGCTTGGGGAATCTTTCTAGATTCTATTCATAGCTAGAAACACCATCTGCGTCATAAGGCAGTCCTTTATTTGAACGTTTTGGTTGGGTTACTGGCCGCAGTCTTTGCCTGGCTCCTCTCCTCGCTCGACAAAATGTCGGACTGACTCCGTGCTCAAGACATGCGATTGTGGCGAACTAAATCAGCCAAGATTACTTTCTTTAGCTGATGCTCAGAAAGAATTGAAGCATAAATTCGAAGGAGAAGACAGTGGTGAACATTTATAGGACGATTTGATAGAAAATAAAGGGAACAATCAAGAGAGTGGCCAAGATTCGACCATCAGTGAGTGATGCCGGCTGTTCAGCCCTAGCAGACGACAGAAGTGACCGAAGTTTTAGTAGTGTGAGCTATTTTCTTGGCACTCAGCCAATGCAGTCTGGTGAGAACTGGATAAAGTGACTGTGTGAGGGGGGTGAAGAGGAGGGGGGTGGCGACTGAGGGGGCGTGGCCTCACATCCATATTATCACTTGCAGAAGTCACAATGCATTATGTATCTATTTCTTTTTCAGTTTTTTTTATATTGTGGTTGTTCTAGTATGATTTTGTGTGTGCAAATATCCATTTGTCCAGAAAATATGATATTGTAGTGCAAATTACCTGACTAATGTTTGTAATGAACAAGTTGAAAATGTGACAAAAAACAAAACACTCATTTCAAAACAACAGCATGCCACTAAAAATATATAAAATGGGAAAACATCATGTGTTTTGCATTCTTTATTCATTTCCCTTTCAGAAAATATATACTTTTATGGGTCTTTCTCCAATAACAAAGAGCACAGAATTTTTTGAAAATTTATACCCGTTTTTTGTGGAAAAAACCCTGGCAAATAGATTTCACTTAAATCTTATTTTCCTGGCAGCGAAAGGGTTAAAGACATCAGTGAGAAGGAAAACGTTGCCTTACATTCTGTAAAAAATGGTGTGAGGAAAGTTTGGAAACATTGTTCACACATCAGTTGGCTAGAAATTGTTTTCAATAAGAATTCCTTTTGGTGTGAATACCAATGAAGATTGTGTGTGTGTGTGTGTGTGTGTTACAGGCAGGAGAGCCAATCTGAAGTGCCCAAACCAATCAAGGTTTTATTTCCTGATGGTTATATGTCTCCAAGGTGTGTATATGTGTGTGTGTTTTGTGTGTGTGTGTGAATCTTTATACCTGTACACTTGCGTGAATATATATCAGAACGCTTGCATGAATGTATATGTTTGTACACTTGTATGAATATATGGTAGTGTGGGTGCATGTGGGGAGGATGGGATGAGGGGATGATGCTGATAGCGAGTAGAGGTGAGGCGAGATATTTTTTTTATAATTCAAACCAGGAAGTGCCATATTTCTGTTGCTAACCATCCACTTTGAAATTGTAGCTTTGATGCCATGGAGAGTTGTGGAGATCACTGGAAGGTGTTATTGTGGGCACTTTCCCTTTTTGATGAGTTGGTGACATTATTCTGCTTATTTTGTTGTTTTTGGACTTTGGGCAAAGAATGGCATTGTGAATTTGATACATTTCATGTTACATTGTTGTGATATATTATAATTCCATAAATAATGGTACATTGAATCAATTTCCTTTCCACAGAAAGTGCACTTACATTACTAACAATGTCCATTTTTTGTTTGTTATCTGTATTGATAATGTTCCTTGTTCACACTTGTTTTGTACATCTATTTCAAATGATTATCTCAGAATCATTCGACAGTTGTCACATCTTACAATTCCATAAATAATGGTGTATTGAATCTATTTCCTCATCACAGAAAGGGCACTTATCGGTACTAATAATGTCCATTTTTTTGGTTTCTTATCTGAACCAATGATGTCTCTTTTTCGACCCTTGTTTTGCGCACCAGTTGCATATGATTATCTCAAAATCATCCCACAGTTGTTGTGATATTTTACAATTCTATGAATAATGATGTATTGAATCTTGTTTCCTCATCACGGAAAGTTCACTCCTCAATACTAATAATGTCCTTTTTTGTTTTTTTTGTTTGTTTGTTTATTATCTGTACCAATAATGTCTCTTGTTCAACTCTTGATTTTGTTTGAAGCTTTGGAGTGCTGAATGTGGATACCCCCACCGATGGCCCCAACCCCTCAGCCCTGCCCTTCATCAGCCCAACGCCCACCTCTGTCATGAACGAAGACACCATCCTGGACGCCAAAGCACCAAGCAAAAAGGTAGCTGCGGTTACCGCACGCTTGTCAGTGAATGTTGATAATAATGATATGCTGATTGTGTGTCACTGGTGTGTGTTTGTGTGTGTGTGTGTGTGTGTGTGTGTGCATCTGTTTGTGTGTGTTTGGGAGACTTTGTGTGTGTGTGAGTGTGTGTGTAACTGGAAGAGACAATATGCATGTGTGCATGTAAATCGGTCCTGAATCCAAAAATGTGCAACTTTTTTAATTCAACTGAATATTTACCTTGTATAGTTACATAGGCCACTATATAGGTAAAGATATATATATATATATATATCTCTTCCTAATACAGTTTACTTTTTTTTTAAATCATGTGTCTTCTTTTGGGTAATCTTCATTTGTATTGCCTTTCTCAGGAGGATTTTAAAAATTTCACTACTTATGTAGCTGATGACCATATCTGAAAATGTATTGCTACCACGCAATTGTGGTGACTATAAATTTAGTTTTTTTGTTGATGTTTATAGTTGCATTATTATATTTATTTGTGTATTCATTTGTTATATTTCTTCATTTGTTGTTTTTGAATACATTATTTTATAATAGTGATACTTCGGTTCATCAGTTGAAATTGAAGTGCAATGTATGAGTACTGTATAAGCTGTAAGTTCATTGTTGCTCTTTTTTCTTTGGTTGTATTTGTGTTTTATGTGTACTGTTGAACAGTTGAAAATTATTCAACCCAAAATGTATTGGCCAGGTTGTGACACGCAAAAAGCAGTCTGCCAAGCCTCCAGTGTTCAGCCTGTCAGGAAACTCCAACACCCGGGACGTCAGTAGTCAGCAGCAGTCTTCGTAAGTAGTGTATTGTATTGTATTACTTTTTGTCACAACAGATTTCTCTGTGTGAAACTTGGGCTGCTCTCCCCAGGGAGAACGTGTTGCCTCAGTGCAGCACCACCTGTTTTTGTTTTTTTTCTTTTCTTTCTTTTGTCTGCAAGTGTATGTATATCATTATCACAAAATTTTGCCAGGGACAGTGCTTTTAATGCTATATGTTGTAATAATTGCATGTTTCACACGGGACCTTGGTTAATTGTCTCATCCGAAAGACTAGCACCCAGACCACCGTCACTCAAGGGAGCTGGTGGCGATGGAAGTAAAGAAGACAATCCCAGTCAGTATGAGAATGGAATTGGTGGACACTCACTTCCTGATAAGGTGAGTTATCACAAGGCTACTGCTTCACCTACCACCTGGCCACCGTCACCTCTCATTCGTCTTCGCTTAGTTGCCTTTAGAGTTTGTCTCTGTGCATTGGAATGTTTCATTGTGGTTGGTTGAAGTTTGGAGAATTGTAAGAGCTTGTGTTACATTCTTTGTGTCTGTGGGGTGTGTAGTTTGTGCTATTTGCATGATATAAAAATATGGGGTGTTTTGTGGATAAAGCCGGGATTCTACCAACAGTGTTTGAAACTTATCCAATATTGTAGTGAGTAAGATCTAGCTTGACTTGTAATACTGTTGCATAATGAATCATATGAAGGCTCCTTAGAGTGGAAAACAATGTTGATCATGTTGATTTATAGACACCTGACAGATTTAAAGAAAAAAATTAAGCAAACATAATGTTTTAGATTTGATTCAGGCTGTATACATGAATCAGAATGTGTTGGCAGATTATACTGGAATTTTTTTTCAATGCTCGGTACAAATCTATGTACCGACAGACTGTTTGGCTTTTGTTTCAGTAATCCTCCAAGTGTCCGCAGGAGTTCACGCTTGTTTGGCAGCTCCAGTTCTGTTAAGGTTTGCATATTTCTCCCTTCTGTTTCTTTTTTTTTTTTTTTTTTTTTTCTCTTTTGTCTTGTTACACGATAGTGTTTTAAGCTGTTTTATTATTTTCTTATTGCATGTATATAACATGTCTGTTCCTCATTGTAGAAAACATTTATTATTCATGCACAGTAAAAAGTCTGCACATGCACAGTAAAAAGTCTGCAGGTAAAGCAGATAACTTTGTAAAATATTCATGCAAAATAAATCAGGATGAAAAAGAAGAAAATTTCTGGTTGTTTTGAGTATTCTGATGACATGTGCAGCCATCAAGATTTCAGTACCTTTAAGGTTCAGAGGTCATTAATGTCCCAAGCCATAAATTTAAATAATGCCATAAGCAGAGAATGAAAAAACCCATAAAAACTGTCACTGTTTGATGATAAATTGAAGTCAGTCATCCAGCTCTTATGTCTGAATGAAATAATCTTGAGAGGCAGAGAAGGAGCGGGATGAAATTTTAGCCACAGCAGGGGGGCTGATAGTCTGCATAATCGCAGGCACTGATGTGAGTTGTTCAAAAACCCTTCAGACTATTGCTAAAGTTTGATGAATTAATTGAAGTCTGTCATCCAGCTCTTATGTTTCTTTGAATGAAATAATCTTGAGCGGCAAAGAAGAAGGGGGAGGTGGGGATTTTAGCCTCAGCAGGGGGCGGTGCTGATAGGTTTGCATAATTCCAGACTCTGATGTGAAGTTGCTCAGCCCTTCCCCCCCACACAGGAAAACAACAAGTCTCAGGGCAAGTCGCGCTTCACCAGCCCAAAGGGCGTGGGACGCAAGGCCAAGTCACGCAGCAGCAAGTGCCAGCAGGAGCTGAACGAGCTGAACAAGAGTGAGGGGGCGGGGGGTGGCAAGGGGGGAGGCAAGGCAGGGGGTGGTGGTCACCCGGACCAGCCTTCATCCGCTGTGCTCCTCCACCTGCAGCAGCAGTCTCTGGGTCAGTGCTTGGTGTTGTCATCTTATTATTATTATTGTTAAGAGCATTGACGCCTAATCTTGAAAATAAGCCCCAGGCGTTCACAAAAAAAAAAAAAAACGAAAAAAAAACCCACATAAATATCAAAAAGAAAATATTGAACACAAGATACAAAACATTAAATTATTCATCTCCCCCTCCCACACACACGCCCACCCAAACACACACACAAGCACTCTCGCACACACACACACACACACAAGTTATAGTACAGAGTACACAATCAAAAATACAACCTACAGATTCTGGAGCTTTTAACCTCCCTCACTCACTGATAGTCATTTTAGTTCATACTGGAAAGGGATAAGTTGTTGAGACTTATTCAGAGTGGAGAGGTAGGTCTTAACACTGGATTTGAAAGACTGCAGCGAAGATGAGTGATGGAGAGGCTGAGGAAGTTACATTGTAGTAGAACACCTTAACACTTTGTACCCCTATCAGTGCAGCTGTACTGCGTAAGGTATCTGTAGACCATCCGTGCAAAAAACAGCTGAGTGCACACTGTTGCAGCCATACTTCTTCATACACAAAAAGCACACAGTATCATCAGAAACATTCTCCGTCCCTTTGAAAGTACTGGTGAACAAAGTAGAGGCTGAAGCCATCAAGCTGAAAGCATAGCACACAGTGTCGTCAGAAATACACTCTGTCCCTTTGAAAGTACTGGCAAACAATGTAGAGGCTGAAGCCAACAAGCTGAAAGCATAGCACACAATGTCGTCAGAAATACACTCTGTCCTTTTGAAAGTACTGGCGAACAATGTAGAGGCTGAAGCCAACAAATTAAAATCACTGAAAGAGGATACAAACTGTTTGAAAAAGTGAAACGAAACATGCCAGCTGCAGTACAGAAATATCCGTTCTCCGTCCAATGGAAAACAACTGGGTATTACTGATATATCAGTATTTGGGGTACAAAGTGTTACGTTTTGTGTTCACTGTAGGATGGGAGAGTTGTTACTGTTGTTTGAGTGTAGCTAACTGGTGGCATTAACACTGTGATGGCCTTACTGGTGGCTAGTGGGTTTGTTTTTTTTGCCTTCGTACTACTGTAAAGCAACCAACCAGAGTTGGCTGATTTTTTTTTTTAAGTTCGGGTGATAGTTGGCTGTTGAAATAGCTGTATTTTGTGACACCAGTTTTGTTGAAGATTTTAAGGTCTGTTGTATGTTATTGACTCTCAATATGCCAGACAAGTTACAAGTTCATTTGTGTATGTGAGTTTGTGTGTGTGTGTGTATGCGTGTGTGTGTATGTGAGTTTGTGTATGTGTGTGTGTGTTTATGATAGTTATTCCTCTGTAGTTATTTGGGTTTGATTTATTGCCCTCTTTATGAATTGGGATAGATATCCCATTTTTCCACAAATCTGGATAACGTCCAGTTTTTGGAACATAAGTACTGATTTGATTGTGGGAAGTAGGTGTGGTAAGACAGCTTTAATTATCTCATTTATGATGCCATCTATGCCCGGTGATTTATTGTGTGTGTGTGTCTGTGTGTGTTTATTTGTTTTGAAACATCACAGGTGGTTTGCTGAGGCTGTTGTTGGGAGTGGGGAAGGCGTATGCGGCGTTGTCGCAGTACGAGTGTGCCAGTGCTGTGGAGTTGTTTGAGGAGCTGCCTGAACACCAGTACAACACTGCCTGGGTCCTCAGCCATATAGGCAGGGCCTATTTTGAGCAGGGGGATTTTCAGAAAGTGAGGCACTCTTCATCTTGCAGATTGTCATTCTTTTCTTTGTTCAACTAGATGCTGTTTTCTTTTGCTGTTGATGAGGTCACATTACCCGATTTTGGAATATCAACTTTCAGCTGTTTGGTCTGGCATTTCTATAAAGCAGCTGTTGGATTACCTCTTGTCTCAGAGAGAAAATGGGGATCTTTTTTTTATGTTTTGTAATCTGGGCATGATAAATTATGCAGAAGGGCTGACATCCTGATCACAATATAGTCTTATTTGCCTTAAGAAGATTGATGGTTAAGATACTGTCACTAACTGTATAGTTTTGCTGATACTGCCCTATGCAGTTGACTGGACTGTTAGGAACAATGTTAAATGTCAAATCCTGGAGCTTGATTTTATAGGTTTTGTTGTGTTGAAGCTTTTTTGTTGTGCCCTATCAACTTCGAGACTATTGTGCCCCATTTAGATTTGAGACTACCTTTGGTCTTCTTCTTCTTCGTTGGTGGGCTGCAACTCCCACGTTCACTCACATGTTCATGAGTGGGCTTTTGCGTGCATGACCATTTTGACCCCACAACGTAGCAGCCATACTACATTTTCGGGGGTGTGCATGCTGGGTATGTGTGCGTATTTGATCTTCTGCTTAAGTATACACATGAAGGGGTTTCAGGCGCAAGCAGGTCAGCACATACGTTGACCTGGGAGATCTGAAAAATCTCCACCCTTTACCCACCAGGCTCTGTTATGGAGATTCGAATCCAGTAGACCCTCACATTGAAAGTCCAACACTTTAACCACTCGGCTATTGCACCCACATGTGTGGTCAATCAGACATACATGTACACCCTCCTCTGTTGGATCAGGCAGCCAGTATATATGCCGATGTGCGTCGGCTGGAGCCCTACCAGCTGCTTGGGATGGACCGCTACAGCACATCACTGTGGCACCTGCAGAGGGAGGTGGAGCTGTCAGCCTTGGCACACGACCTGGCTGAGCTGGACAAGGACTGTCCGCAGGTCAGAAGTCTTTTTGCGCATCGCTGACACCAAAAAGAAGAAGAAAATTATGTTCTTTTTTTTTTGTTCTTTTTTTTTTTTTTTTGCAACAAGGGTGATTGTTTCAGATGAATTTGTGTTTTGAATCTGTGCATTTATCTGTCATATATCTAAAATGAACTTATTTGTCATATCTTTGCATATATGCGTCATATCTTTACATGTGTTGGTGAAATAGCTTCAGAATTTTTATTTTTTTAACTTGATGCTATAACATAACTTATGATATGAGTATTCAGCAAATGTACAGTTTGATCTATTTTAAAAAGCATTTTGTTTGTGTCTCGTTTTGTTAAATGAATTTGCAGCAACATAGGTGACAGTTGATGGCTTTAATTTTACCATGACACTTTGTTTTAATTGTGCTTTCTAATGGTGAAAAATTGAACATGAACTGCCACCATGCCACCATTTTCTTTTGAATAGATTTTTTAGAACAATGATGATCACAAACATGTTGACTGGAGTAGAAAGGTTTGCGGGAAGGTTCAGGAGAGATGATAAGAGAACAAGGCTGTATTGATTGTGGTTCTGGAATTGTTTGGGTGGCTGAGAGTTGGTGTGTGAACATGCAGAATGCTTGTGGTCTTATCAGTTTCTTTGATTTTCAGACCTGGTGTGCTACAGGCAACTGCTTCTCCTTGCAGAAGGAACACGATGTAGCCATCAAGTTTTTTAAACGTGCCATACAGGTACTACCTGATTTGCTTTTTGTGTTTGTGTATGTGTGTGTATGTGAAAAAGGGAGAGAGAAGATAGAGGATTCCTCTGCAATTTTTTTAAACCCCTTTGGAGTTTGTATGCGAATGAAAAAAGTTCCAGTAAGCATGTTGAAGGTAAATTATATTTCTTATCATCATTAAGTTGGGTGTCGAAAAGAATACATATCCATCTTAGTCTGCCCCTGAAAACAAACTCTGTTGGTGCGTGGGTTGGTAAAGTTTTCGTATTGATGATCAAAGGTTGCTTTGTTTCATATTTGTTTTCAGTTTATAGGTGTTTGTTAATGTGGGTTAGTCATCCCTCTCCCTAACCCCTCAGTAAATGATTGAGACGCTGGAAATTTGAGGCTGTTAATACAGACTTAATCAGCTTCTTTACAACCTTGTCTTTTGTTTGTTAATTTCTTTCTGTATATATTATGTAATGATTTATTCATTTCTCTCTCCGTGTATGATATTTGTTGTTGCTGTTTTCAGGTTGATCCTGACTACGCTTACGCTTACACTCTGCTTGCCCACGAGTATGTATTTATTGAAGAGCTAGACAAGGCTCTGGCTTGCTTCAGGAATGGTCTGAGGGTGGATTCCAGGCACTACAATGCATGGTAATTACCTGTTGCGGATGGGAGGATTGGGTTTCTGATAGAATTAGTGTGATTCAAGTAGGTTCCAGATGGGACCTTTCATGTTTCGAAGACATTGATAAGAAAAAAAAGAAAGTGCACTTTTTTGTTCGGAAAAGAAAACGTTGAAAAGCCTGACTGCTGAAAATGGAATGTGATTCCTTTCAGAAACACACGCGTGCAGGCATGCATGCATACAAGGCACACAGGCACAGGTGCATGCATTCACACTCACACACATGCACACACACACACATAAACACACCAGATACCAGTGCAGAAATCAACAAAGAAAGAAAAATAGAACAGAAACAAGTTAGCAGCTCAGATTGATGTTGACTTTGTTTGCTTGATTTACAAAATCTGTACCTCTTTGTCATATCAGACTGCAGAAAAAAAAGGAAAAAAAAAAGACAAATTTTTTTTGTTTATGTCAAACTGTAGTGTGATGAGTTCAGAGTGCCAACTGTTATTATTTTGCCGTATTTTGTTACGCTCAATGGCAGTTTGTTCGCTCGATGGCAGTTTGTTCCAACATTACGCCAACGTCAGAATTGTTCCGACTAGTTCATTTTTGACCACATTCTTTCCTGTTGTAGCATTACCCAGACGCACTAGACCTATCAATCACATGGCCAGGGTAGTCATTACTAACCTTGGTCTCACATGATGATGCTCTGCTAATCATGTGTTTGTTTACATTGAAACAGTATTTAGTGGACCAATCAGCTTAATCATTTGCCCAAACAAGAGAGAATGTGGCTGAATCGAGTTGCGTCTTGGTCAAACAACATCTGTGCCTGATGGATTAAGCTATGGAGTGTTTGTGTGCCTTGTAGAGAAAATATACATTTGCCGATGTGGCTTGGAGTCTGAGTGTTCCACCAAATCAAAATGTTCCTACAAAATTTCTTGATTGTTCCTACAAACACTTGACAGGGGTTGGCATATGTGTATTTTATTGTATTTGTATTGTATTGTATCACTCATTTTTTTGTCATAACAGATTTGTCTGTGTGAAATTCGGGCTACGCTCCCCAGGGAAAGCATGTCACTACACTGAGAGCGCCACCCTTTTTTTTTTTTCTGCAGATTGAAGTGGATTTTTCTTCAGAATTTTGCCAGGGACAACCCTTTTGTTGCCATGGGCTCTTTTATGTGTGCTAGTTACATGCTGCACACAGGACCTCGGTTTATTGTCTCATCCGAATGACTAGCATCCAGACCACCACTCAAGGTCTAGTGGAGGGGAAGAAAATACTGGCGACTGCCAGTGTGATTCGAACCAGTGTGATCAGATTCTCTCACTTCCTAGATGAACGTGTTAGCTCTAGGCCATCACTCCTGTGTGTATGTTGTGGTGCAGGTATGGAGTGGGTATGATCTACTACAAGCAGGAGAAGTTCAGCTTAGCGGAGGTTCACTTCCGTCGTGCCCTGGCCATCAACCCCCAGAGCTGTGCCCTGCTTTGCCATGTTGGGGTGGTGAGAGCTGCTTGATTCCATGTTTTGTGTGGTGTGGTGTGAGTGTGTTTGTGTTGTGTGTGTGGATCCTTGATAGCCTGTGTGTGTGTGCGTGTGTGTGTGTGTGTGTATGTGTGTGTGTGGATTCTGGATAGCCTTTGTGTGTGTGTGTGTGCACGCGTGTGTGCGTGTGTGTGTGGATCCTGGATAGACTTGTGTGTGTGTGTGTGTGTGTGTGTGTGTGTGTGGATCCTTGATAGTTTTGAATATGAGACTGGACTGGACTTGGTAATTGGGCATTCTTACAATATTGTCTTTTTTTCTGCCCAGGACATGTGAGCTGCCTGTCGTCAATTTTTTGCTTTTGTATGGTTATTATATGTTATTGTATGCTTATTATATAGTATTGTGTCTGCAATCATGCTTACACTAAAGTTAGTTTTTTAAATCCTGTGCTGAAAAATTGACAGAACTGTCAGTATCAGAGGCATGTCCCTGGCATGCTTGAATATGACTGTTCTTGTGTCAAATTTTTGTTTTCCATTTTTTTGTTTTGTTTCTGGTTCTCTGGGATCAGTATTCACAGTTTTGGCTGGTTGGCCATTTAGCAACAAAGATGAAGATTAAAGGGATGTCAGGATCATTGTTAATGTGACAGTTTAGTGCAGTGTAGGAACGGTGCTGTGACAGTTTAGTGCAGTGTAGGAACGGTGCTGTGACAGTTTAGTGCAGTGTAGGAACGGTGCTGTGACAGTTTAGTGTAGTAACGGTGCTGTGACAGTTTAGTGCAGTGTAGGAAAGGTGCTGTGACAGTTTAGTGCAGTGTAGGAACGGTGCTGTGACAGTTTAGTGTAGTAACGGTGCTGTGACAGTTTAGTGCAGTGTAGGAATGGTGCTGTGACAGTTTAGTGCAGTGTAGGAATGGTGCTGTGACAGTTTAGTGCAGTGTAGGAATGGTGCTGTGACAGTTTAGTGCAGTGTAGGAACGGTGCTGTGACAGTTTAGTGCAGTGTAGGAATGGTGCTGTGACAGTTTAGTGCAGTGTAGGAATGGTGCTGTGACAGTTTAGTGTAGTAACGGTGCTGTGACACTTTAGTGTAGTGTAGGAACGGTGCTGTGACAGTTTAGTGACAGTTTAGTGCAGTGTAGGAACGGTGCTGTGACAGTTTAGTGCAGTGTTTAGTGTAGTGTAGGAACGGTGCTGTGACAGTTTAGTGCAGTGTTTAGTATAGTGTAGGAACGGTGCTGTGACAGTTTAGTGCAGTGTTTAGTGTAGGAACAGTGCTGTGACAGTTTAGTGCAGTGTTTAGTGTAGGAGCAGTGCTGTGACACTTCAGTGCAATGTTTAGTGTAGTGTAGGAACGGTGCTGTGACAGTTTAGTGTAGTGTTTAGTGTAGTGTAGGAGCAGTGCTGTGACACTTCAGTGCAATGTTTAGTGTAGGAACGGTGCTGTGACAGTTTAGTGCAGTGTTTAGTGTAGTGTAGGAACGGTGCTGTGACAGTTTAGTGCAGTGTTTAGTGTAGGAACAGTGCTGTGACAGTTTAGTGCAGTGTTTAGTGTAGGAGCAGTGCTGTGACACTTCAGTGCAATGTTTAGTGTAGTGTAGGAACGGTGCTGTGACAGTTTAGTGTAGTGTTTAGTGTAGTGTAGGAGCAGTGCTGTGACACTTCAGTGCAATGTTTAGTGTAGGAACGGTGCTGTGACAGTTTAGTGCAGTGTTTAGTGTAGTGTAGGAACGGTGCTGTGACAGTTTAGTGCAGTGTTTAGTGTAGGAACAGTGCTGTGACAGTTTAGTGCAGTGTTTAGTGTAGGAGCAGTGCTGTGACACTTCAGTGCAATGTTTAGTGTAGTGTAGGAACGGTGCTGTGACAGTTTAGTGCAGTGTTTAGTGTAGTGTAGGAGCAGTGCTGTGACAGTTTAGTGCAGTGTTTAGTGTAGTGTAGGACGGTGCTGTGACAGTTTAGTGCAGTGTTTAGTGCAGTGTACGAACGTTGCTGTGACAGTTTAGTGCAGTGTTTAGTGCAGTGTAGGAACGGTGCTGTGACAGTTTAGTGCAGTGTTTAGTGTACGAACGTTGCTGTGACAGTTTAGTGCAGTATTTAGTGCAGTGTAGGAACGGTGCTGCGACAGTTTAGTGCAGTGTTTAGTGTAGTGTAGGAACGGTGCTGTGTCAGTTTAGTGCAGTGTTTAGTGTAGCGTAGGAATGGTGCTGTGACTGTTTAGTGCATTGTAGGAACGGTACTGTTGCAGGCTCAGCATGCCCAGAAAAAGACGGAGCAGGCGCTGGCAACCCTGAACCGAGCCATCGCTAGTGACCCTCGCAACTCTCTATGCAAGTTCCACAAAGCCTCCATTCTGCTGGCCTCTGACAGGCACAAGGTCAGTGATCTGGTGATGACATTGACGACCCTGGTTGATGATGATGGTGGTGGTGGTTATTACTGACAGGGGGATGCACTCTGATAAAAATTCAAGACATTTAAGTGGTACTGGATTGCAAAATGTGTTGACTGACTGAAAGTCAGTTAACAGTATAAGTGTGTTGGGTTACGCTGCTGCTCAGGCATCTGCTTAGCACATATGGTGTAGCATAAATGGATTTGTCTGAAGGCAGTGACGCTTCCTTGAGTAACTGAACTGAACTGAACTGACAGTGATAACATTGGTGACACTGATGGAGATGATTGGGATTACTGACGGGAGATGCATTTTAAGAAACATTCAAGACATAAGATTGGCTTTTTACATGATTGCAAACATACTACATGCATCCATGAAATTTGCTGTGCACATAATTTGCAAACTTAATGATGTAGTCCAAAATTGTTGATGATGGAGACTAAATCTTGCACAGCTGTCAGTTTTGTTGAGCCGTTTCTTATCTGTTGGCCATGTATTTAGAAACTGCTTATCCATATGTTAAAGGGTAATGTCCCATGGCCTTTTGTGGCCACCGGGACTGTGAATTCATGTCCACCATGTCTTGGGTTTGATGTAGGACCCAGTCCTACCCTTCCGCCATTTCAACCATCCCCAACCAAAGTCAGGTGTTCATTGACACCTGGGTGGAGCGAGGAAAATCAGAGTAAAGTACCTTTCCCAAGCACACAGCACTATGCTGAAATGGGGCCTCGAACCCTGATTAATGGTGATCACTGGATCATGCCATGATGCCTCCATATGTCCATATGTCAGACATGTAAAAGAAAAAAAGCTGTCAAGATTCCTGCTTGTGTCTCTCGGCATGAGCTCCCATAAGCTAACTTTCATAGATTAACAAACAATAGAGTGGTAACTCTCTTCATATACAAGGTACACAAAGTGGACTGATGGCCTAGAGGTAATGCGTCCACCTTGGAAGCGAGAGAACCTGAGCGCACTGGTTCGAATCCCATAGTCGCCAGTATTTCTCCCTCCACTAGACTTTGAGTGGTGGTCTGGAAGCTAGTCATTTGGATGAGACGATGAACCGAGGTCCCATGTATTTGTATTTGTATTTCTTTTTATCACAACAGATTTCTCTGTGTGAAATTCGGGCTGCTCTCCCCAGCAGGTGTAGGAGGTAGTGGAGGTCTGGAGTCACCCGGAGGGAGTGGAGGAGGCGGCGGGTTGGCGTTGTTGAGAGGGCCAGGAGTAGAGGGCCCAGAGTGTCAGCAAATTGATTGTGATCGCGCCTTAATTTTAGCGCTATCGCCCACTCAAGCTATATAATTATGTGACCTGGTTGGAGACAAAATTTGACAAAAAACAAGAACGCCAGAGAATCAACAGACAGACAGAAAATATGAAAAAACTTAGCCGTATGAAGAGCACAGGAACAGGAGTCATGATGGCTGCCGGAAAAAGAGGGCGCTAATCACGGGGGCAAAGGGGAGGTTACCTACTTCCGGGAGGTTATCGGCCGTAGCTACTTTCGTTTTCTCCGCATAGGCGGATAGTAGTTTGCACAGGACAGGAATGTCAGACCCCTGTCGGAGTCTGCACTAGTGGGTCACTGTATGTTACTTAAACGTAATTTTAAGTAGAAAATTTCCTTTTTTCTACAGAATTTTGCGAGGAACAAGCCTTTTGTTGCCATGGGTTCTTTTACGTGCACTAAGTGCATGCTGCACACGGGACCTCGGTTAATTGTTTCATCCGAATGACTAGCGTCCAGACCACCACTCAAGGTCTAGTGGAGGGGGAGAAAATATCGGCGGCTGAGCCATGATTCAAACCAGTACGCTCAGATTCTCTCGCTTCATAGGCAGATGCGTTACCTCTAGGCCATCACTCCACTGTTCCTGGCACATGTAAAAGAACCCACGGCAACAAAAGGGTTGTTCCTGGCAAAATTCTGCAGAAAAATCCACTTTGACAGGAAAACAAATAAACTTGCTGACAGAAAAAATACAAAAAATTGAGTGACACTCTCAGTGTAGTGAATTACTCTCCCTGGGAAGAGCAGCCCGAATTTCACACAGAGAAATTTGTTATGACAAAAAATGTAACACATTATACAATACAATACACAGCTTCAAGTCAGTGCTGCTTATGCTACGTATTGAGCTAGCGCACAAGTAAATAAAAGGTTAGGTACTTTGGAACAGACGCAGACACTTCCTCAAAACACAAGCTCTGGGCTAACCTTAAAAATTGTGAAAATTAGCACTGAAAGACTGATTTTTAAAATTTTTTCATCATATACTGCTTTCTATATGTATTTGAACATTGTAAAGACACTACTATAAGTCTGTGTCGTGGAATGTTTGCTGTGCAGGAAGCACTAGAAGAATTGGAGGAACTCAAGCAGATTATTCCCTCAGAGTCCTTGGTGTACTTCCTCATGGGCAAGGTCAGACCTACTGCTGTGTGTGTGTGTCAGTGTGTGTGTGTGTGTGTGTGTGCACATGTGTGCTTGTCTGTGTGTGTGAGAGAATGTGTGTTTGTGCATGTGTACACATGATAGAGTGAGTGAGCGTAAATGTATCTGTTGTGTGCGTGTGTGAGATTGAGTGAGTGAGTGTGCGGTTGTGCATGTGTGCACGTGCATACGCACAAATGCATGCTTGCAGTGTGATCTTTTTAAATGATGATGAGCCCCCAAAAGTTAGCATGGTCAGGCATCCCAGACTTCTTTTTCTTCTTTTCTGGACTGCAACCCCGACGTTCACTCGTATGTACATGAGTGGGCTTTTACGTGTATGACTGTTTTTACCCTGACATGAAGGCAGTCATACTCCGTTTTCGGGGATGTGCATGCTGGGTATGTTCTTGTTTCCATAACCCACCGAACGCTGACATTGATTACAGGATCTTCAGCGTGCATATTTGATCTGCTTGCGTATACACACAAAGCGGGTTCAGGCACAAGTAGGTCTGCACATACGTTGACCTGGGAGATCGGAAAAATCTCCACCCTTCACCCACCAGGCGCCGTTACTGAGATTCGAACCCAGGACCCTCAGATTGAAAGTCCAACGCTTCACTCAGCTATTGCACTTGTATGTGTGAGAGTCTTTTTATTAGTTTTACCTGTGCTGTTTGTTTATACCTTAGGCACTTGTTTTAATGTCTTTTACAGTGTGGCATGTTCATTTTATGTTGGTGTTTTTCAACAAGCCTGTGAATGCACACTGTTAATTTCCTTGTGGATTAATTAAGTGTAAGCATAAACTGTTTATGTGTATTAGTATGTGTGAGAGGGAGGGTAGGGAGGTGTGCATGGATGTGTGTGGTTACAAGTATGTTTGTGTAGTGGGGAGAGGGGTTATGCATTATATATAAATTCCTTTTAAAACTATAACAATATGCATTATGTGAAGTGATCTAGTGAATGTTTATGCATACCCTTTGAGGTAAATACACTGGTTTTTGATGGAAACTGATTATGTGTTGTGATTTTTGTTGTTGTTTTTATGCATTTTTTATGATGGTGATGATCTTTTGCGGAATTTGGTTATATGTTTTCTGGTCTAATATGTAACCTTCATTGCAAGGGGAGGGGGGGAACCCTGAAGAAAAAGAAAAAAGTGTTTTTGAATTGAATTGTGTCTGTCTGTCTGTCTTGTCATTCCTCTTCCTCCCTCTGCCAGGTGCACAAGAAGCTGGGAAACACCCACCTGGCACTGATGAACTTCTCCTGGGCCATGGACCTGGATCCCAAGGGGGTGAACAACCAGATCAAGGAGGCCATCGACAAGCGCTATGCCACCGAGGAGGATGACACGCTGGCCCGCCTGACCGAGTCCAGTGAGTTGAGGGAGGAGGAGCCTGTGTGAGCCACACAACCACAGCCACAACAACCGTGAGTCTATGTAATGACCCTCTTGTTTTGTGAGTGTGTGTTGGTGTTTGTGTGTGTGGTGGGGAGGGGGGGAGGGGGTTGTGTGTTGGGTCTTGTGTGTGTGTGTTGTGTTGGATTTTGTGTGTGTGTGTGTGT